>JAQYXR010001124.1:0-41266 GCA_030545055.2 Neoaliturus tenellus | reverse complement strand
AAAATTTTTAATCACTCCTAATATTGAAACAATTATGAATAGAGATCAGAAAAACCATATAATCAACAAATCCTCCACCAACCAATATCCTTAACAAATTTAGTCTAGTATTAAAACCGCATTCAGTTCTGGTTTGCCTCAACCATTCTCCGAGAATCAATGGACTGGCCACAGGTCAGAAGTGTGTTTTTAATTTAGTAGGTATTTAAGAAAATAAATACCTTGCACAGTCTTTGAAGCTTTGAAGCATCATGCCCAGATCACAATTTCATCCAGCGCTATAGCCTGCATCATCCAGTCAACCGACAAGAATCCATGGACTAGGAAGATGCTAGAAAAATGCTTGGTGGGACCAATGATAATTCCAGCTAATAATGTTTTAAAGTTTGGCCCATTACCAATTCGTTCCTTCCATAATTCGTCAGTTTACTTATTCAATGATGATAGAAATTTCAGAACGATACCTGTAATTTTATCTTGAAAGTATGCTGCTATATATTTAATTGTTTTTATATGTTCATTTTAATCACAGTAATGTTAAGCGTATGAAAGTGTAAACTTAGAACTAACCCCTCTTAATAGGAGCTATTTACCTAAGTTATTGAATGCCCATAAACTTTAACATTTCCAGCAATCAACACACAACAATGAGGACTTCATCGATTTTTACTAGTGGTTGCCAAGGAGTCATTCTTTTTACTTTAGCTATACTTAAATAAAAATAAAAATGTAATATACCAAAATAAAAATCTACACCTCAAAATGAATAAATTCAGTACCATTGTCATTGATTTATTCAATGTCAAAAAAATTTATAATTGTTATATAGATTGTAAAACAACTACTGAAGATATAAATTCTTACATAAGGTAACAAAGTCCTTTAAACAAAAATTCCTTACAGAACAGGTTTAATAGAGATTCAGCATAACCCAATGTAACACACGGTTAACGAATTGTAAAAACACATACAGTATAGTTATACAGCTGCCTACCATTTATAAACAAGATAAATGACCCAGCGGTAAAGTGCCTTGTCGGTCAAATAGTATCCCTCCTGGTAGGGCTTATTTTAAAATTTCGATCAAATGGTCCGGCGATCAAGTGTATTGTCGGTCAAGTAGCGACTTCCCTACCAGAGTGTTATTTTAAAACAATTTAAGAAGTAAAAAGTAGAGTTGATACATTTATTAGCATAAGCAGTGTGAGGTTGAGGTGGGGGTCGGGGTCGTTGTACTCCATGGTGTGCTGGGGCTGGGGCTGGAGCTGGGAGATGGGAGCTAGTGTCCGCAGATCCGATCGCTCCACGGTTGGTCGGTCGTCGCCATCCTCCCAGCACGGCAAGGCCGCGATCTCCGGTTTCTTTGTCCTCCCGACCGCCACCTCCGCCGACCCCGGACCATACTATGCCCATCTACACATTCTACATAATTTATCCATTTACAACATAAATGTGAATGTGTGGGGTTGATGAAATTTGGTTGTAAGACTGCCTTGTATCACGGTTAGTCTTTTGGAATGTTGTTAATGATGCCTAATTTGTATGTGTTATTTCACAAAATTTAACTACAAGTTAAGTGACTGTTCTTGTGTATGTTAGGATTTTTACTCGAATGTGGGGAACGGGCTGAACTGAGTACAGTAGTTTATTTTCAATTTAAACTCACATAAAGTCGAAAAGTGATAAGTAAAACAAATATTTAACTTTTATGCCCACAAAAAACAATCGAACTATTTCGGGTGAGTCGGTGGCGTAGTGAGCGCGCCGGACTTCGCGACCGTGGCAGCGATGTCGTGTGTTCGAAACCAAGTTCTGCCAGTGAATTTTATCAGTACCATCACAGAGTAAAACTCTGTGGTACCATTCACATTGTACTGTAGCAGCTCACCCCCTTACTTTGTCTAATACGATCCACACACAGATCAATAGTCTATGTGGAAGGGGCAAAGTAAGGAAAAAAGAGATCCGCCAACCTCTTAAAAGAAGAGAAAATTTGAATATTTAACTAGGGTAAGAAAAACGGTATATCAATACGAAATTCTTTTTATAAAATACTTCCATCAGCAACAAAAAATTCATTCGTAAAGTCTTAATGTAAACTGATCAAGATTATACATATACTGATAATTAATATTTGGGTGCTAGGCGTAGGCCTAATTATCAGTTTAAAAATAGATAGGTCAGTGGGTACAGCTCTTCATAAGGTTTAACAAAAAATATATGCTGTAAATAATGATGTTTCTTTAGAAAAATTCCAAAAATAGCTTAGGATATGCTATGCTTATGAATCGAGAGACTATACGTATTTAATTTTCAATTCCTTGGGATATTTTGTCTAAGAGATAGATTAATTGCGATATATTTTCGAAATATTCTGTCATGAAAAATATTTCTTAATGAAATTGTGGCCTTGCGCTTCTGTAAAATTTTGACTACTCTCCAAGTAAGAATTTTCAGATTATATAGTCCCATGCCTAAAATATTATTGTAATGTGCACATTCTATGTTTTTGCATAGCAGAATTTAATTTTACAACAAGTCAATCTTTTCATGTATAGTTAGTCAAGGTCAGTGTTTCCTTATGTATTGCTATGCAAACCGTAGGAAAACACTACTTTCACGCAAAAAATACGCACTTTAGTATTGTCCTATCCGAGGCGTTCACGCTGACCAAACAGATGACGCGAGAGCCGACGAGATTCCGGGCGAGATTTGCATAAAAATGCGCTAAACCCGAGGATGGGTCTACGAGAAAGCCGGCGGCGACGCGGCGATGGGCAGAGGCGGCGGCGAGCGTAGCGAACGACGCGGTGTGCTACTTGCTACTTGCCACCGGCCGCGCGGCGCGGCGTCGCATGACTACCCTCGTGAGACGCACGCACACGCACGCGTGCACGCACTCGAGCAAGTTGGTCGCACGGCTACCAGAAACTCACCGGTTATTAATATTAGCTTCCTGCTATAATACAGGTACTATATCAATAACTTTTGTAAAGTATCCTAATGGAAGAATTATGTTCCTCCGCTAAAGAGATCTTCCTGAACAATTCCTTCAATCAGATTTTCCTAGAGCTGGAAATCTAATGATATTAAAAATATTATATCCCTTCTCCCCTCATCTCCCCATCACCTATACATACCATACCAGGACACTTGATCAATGATAGTTGAACTGTAGTAAATTTAGCACAGAATTTCGCTCCTCAGTGGGAGTAATTGTACTCATTTTCCAATTACATCGATGACGCTACATTGAAATAAATGTTTCACTAAAGGGAACCAATAAAGAATGTCAGTTTAGGTATAAGAGTCAGAATAAAATCGAAGTCTCAATTCAAGAAATGTTGAATATTGTTGAAATTAGTCCCTGGTGACTAAAAAATTAGTTGACTGCAAAAAAGCTCAAATTACTTTTCTCCAAATAAAATAAGATAAATGAATAGTTGTAGTTTTTATATCCAATTGTTCATTACGAGTTTTGTGATTTTTAAACAAAGTTATACCATAGTATAAAACTGTTAGTAACAAATTTTAGTGCGTGGGGAATACAAAATCAATAATATTCTATACATAACACTATTCAAACTTTTGTTAGCTCAAACGTGAATATTATACTAACACCAAACCAAAACCATATGGATCTGATTTCATTTTGGAAACGCGTTAATTTTATGTGATCCACAAAATTTGTCTCTGCAGTAAATTGTAAACCTTATATAATTGAGGCTACTTACAAACTCAAGTACACTAATTTAGTAGACCTACTAATCGATATCTTGTTAATTTTTTTAACAATAAAAAATCCAATTTTAAATTTAAAGTATTTCCTTAATGAATTATTGGTAGTTGGTTAAGGGGATCCGCCACCTCTAACACTTTTTTTTTAATTTTGGGTTGATTTTGCTGGAATTGATTTTTTTTTTGTTTATTGATGTTAGTAATGAGAATTTCAGGTGTTATTATTTTTTTTTCATCCCTCATATTTTTTTATGGCAAATATTAACGTTTTTTTAACGTTTTTTCAGACAATTTTAAAATTTTGAATAACTTTTTTGTTTTTTAACCAACTGTCATGCTTTTTTTATAATTTGTTCCTTATAGCCTAAATAAACATTTGTCTTATGAAAACCTAGGTAACCCAACTTTTAAAATTTAAATTTTTTCAATAAAACTTTGAAAAAATAAATAAATACTTATAGCCTATTTACAGTTAGAGTGATTTCCATAAGACAAAATGTTGATAATATAATAAAGAAAAAGTGGTAAAAATTTCATAGCAATATGTTTATTACTTTAGATTTTATTCAAACTTATATGCACTAAAGCATAGAAAATCCAACTTTCGGGAAACGGGCCGAGCAGCGTGCAGCGCAGTCTTCAGGCCAGGCGACACTCCGGCTGGCCTGAGTATATATGTAGTATGGTATATATAGTATATATAGTAGTATGGTGACTGTAGTATGGTATATATATACTGTATATATACCATATATATATATATATATATATATATATATATATATATATATATATATATATATATATATATATTCCGTTTATGTAAGTGCATCCGCACATACTTTTTAACTTTTTTATATGAAAAAATGGTCAAATCTTCATGAAATTTTGCACACATACTCAGCAAAGTATATAGAACACAAAAATAACATTTTTCAAAAATGTCAAAAAATGCCATTTAGAGGTGGCGGATCCCCTTAACCATGAATGTGAGAGACCGCTCTACTTAGGCCCGGTTCACACGAGCGTCAAAATACGCATCGTGCACGCTGCGTCGACGTGGCTTCCCCGGTACACACGATCGTTTATGAGTGTACCGCTCCAATTTCGTAGGCCTACATGCACTACTCAAACACCGCTGCATAATAAAGCTGCGTCAACGCAAACGCAAGACGCTCGGGGCAATATCGGTGCATCAGATCTCAACCACGTCGGTATCGGTGAACTGTATCAGTTTCACTGCGTCCCGGTATGCAGCGCCGTTTGGCATGCGCGGCGCACAGGGACCGCCCCAGTTGGCTCCCACTTTGACACATTTGGCTCCCGAAACGTCCCCTAGCCCTCTTACTTTCTCGCCTGACTTTCCTTCAGTCGGGAGAAAGCTTAAGTATATCCTGGTCATCTAAAAAATAGAAATATCAAAACAGATCCATCTGAATGTGTTTTTGGTTTAGTCTGTTTAAGGTGTGGCTTGTATGAAAATCTCCAAAACTATGACAAATTGATTATTTATTTGATCAATTGATCAGTTATAAAAGTAGTTTCTAAAGTTAAACTTCTTTACGTAGTTGACTGACATAGTATATTGCATATTGTAATTTCCTATTCTAAATTCTAAGTACCCGTTGTTCAGATTTCTTACTAGCTTGCAAGTAAATTTAAAACGAGTGACTAATTTTTCGTCAAAACAAACCATATTTTTGATACTTCATAAAATGAAAATAATACTTTTAAACCCCTCCCTAAACCGTTAGGTTTACAATCAGTATGAAATATGTATTTCCCGACATTTTTAAAAGGGTCGCAGTTATCAAATGCTTAATCACCCTGAAATACAGAAGTAAAAATTTTTTACTCTCGAAAACAATAATTGCGGGGTTCAATAATCATTCCTTTTATTCCAAAATACTAGCTATCAAAGTTTGTTTCTAATTATTAATATGCTACATAGGCCTATACTGTCTTCTGCTCTTATGCGAATAATTATTTCGAGACTTAAAATTCAGTTTCAAATTAAAATAACTACGAGCTTTGAAATTTTTACTTTAAACTTTTATTGCACTCCCAACGAATCACGAGAGGGTAATTTCAAAATACATTGTGCAAAAAGATAAAGCTGTAGGTTTACACTTGAGAGTTTTTCACTCTCAGAGAGATTCCTACTCTCGGGAGGTACTCGCAGAGGTGTATACACAACCAGGGAATTTTCCAAGATATAGTTAATCCCAGACAGTTTTCTGCGAGTATAATATCAACAATTGTCTGAGATTTTTTTTAAGAGCAACTAACTAAATCTCGGAGAGTGAAAAACTCTCACAAACCTAAGTGATCGCTCAAGTTTATAATCCCTTATGCTAAAACTCAGGTTGTTCAGGATAACTCTCCACAATATTTCAAAAAGTTGGATTAATATTTTAATGATTGTCAAATAATTTGTCTACAATAACATTTTTAAATGTTCGAAACTGGACCCAGTTGCCATTGGTTGTTTAGGTAATCACTCTGTTTAAAAAATCAGGTGGTCTTAGACATCAGTTAAAAAGCTACACAAGGCATCATTTTATACATTCATTTTTCACTCATACAGCATTTCAGCTTTAAAATGCGCAGTAGCTTTGGTGTTTTGCAAAGAGATAGAGAGATAGATTGCTAAAGTGATAAATAAACTGCATACAACTTAATGTTCACATTTTATTACGCAAACTAACATAATTCATGACATTTACAGACCCTCAGAAATGGTTATATTTCCCTACAGTTACAAAATGCACATTAAAGTTCCTCCCAACGAGACGGTTGGTTTTCATAGCGCTAAATTCACCGTTATGTGTGTATAAAATATCCTCAATTTTAGCGAGAGTGTGTTAAACAGCGATAAGTTCCCTGTCTTCACGGACGTTCAAACAACTCTAGACGCGCTTTGGAACAAATAACGGCATCGATTCAGAAACAAAATCGCGGTGCTCCAAATACAATTTTATGTGGTTATTTATTTACTTCATAGTATACAATAATGAGAATATTGACTTAATTTGTAGGCCTAAACAAATAGGGCAAAACCAGTTGAAATTGAACACATAGCTGCAAAATGCTCTATTTATAATGGAATTTGAATAGTTTGCATTGGAAATGATAAGGTTAACCTGTTATCGTCTATCGGGGACAGATATTCGGCAGTGCGGTGAGTGGAGGGGAAGGGTAGGGGCCGGTGGGTCGACGGTGGGACGCAAGGTAGGCGCTAGCCTACAACGGACGCCCACCGACTACAGGCAAACGTAGGCAAACGTGTGCGTAGCGAATAGCGATAGGAATGCGTAGCAACACCGGGCCGCCGCCGCATGGGGAGGGGTCTGAAGCGGTGGCAAAATACGAGGGAACATTTACCAATGTATAAATAATACCTGTAATTTAATTTTATAAAACTGTTTGTCGACACACGTCAAAGTCCAATAAATCGTGAATCCAAAATCCAATAAATTGTAAATTAATTTTGATTCGATTTTATTTTTGGGGCCAAAACATTTTATTTATAACATTGCTTTCATTAAAACTTTCTAATAAAAAGGGTGATTTATGTATAAAAACACTAGTTGACAATAGAGACATATGGGCGTAGAAACTATTTGTCCTCACAGATATGCAAAGTCATCAAAAATGATTTAAATAGATTGATATTTCGACCTGATACGAATTCGGAAACACATTAAATATTTTTACATGTGGGTGTATGTGCGGAACGGGAGGCCACGACCTTGGAGGAATAATATATAAGGAGAGGCCACGTTCATCTATAATATATACAGCCCCATGTGTAACTGACTGACTCACTCACTCACTTATATGGGATACGAATTTCTGACGTATCTATTTAAGATAGAGACTTGAAATTTGGCATACATCTAGCCTGAATGGTCAAGGCTAAGTATAAAATCTTAAACTTGCAAATTTTTAGTTTTAACCTGCTAAAAAATTCAAAATGGCGGATTTCTGAAATTGTAATTTTACTTTTTTGGCTATAGCGGCCAAACGCTTCGTCCTATCTAAAATCTGAGAACAATATTACGATAGGGAATTTAATTTTCTACAATTTTTGTCCTTTGACTTTTTATCGTATCTCGCACCGTTAAGCCTCCAGAGCGTTTTAAATGAAATGCCGTTTTCGGTTTTCGGGCTCTAGTGACTAAACCGATGGCCGTAAAAAATCTTTTAAGGTTTATTTCGATAGATCTTTTTAATATCTACAAATCTTCTCCTTATATATTTTGCCGTATCTCTACTAGTTTCACAAAAGTCATTTTTCACTTTTTCCGGATTTTGTGAACATAAGTAGTGGAAAAATACCGGTTCTGGGACACTAGAGAAATCGTAATTTTAGAATTTCAGCTTTAGCTGCCAAATATATCTCTTCTCGTTTACTTAAAAAATAATTTTTTTTCTTTTTCCGGATTTTGTGAACTAGAGAAATCGTAATTTTAGTATTTCAGCTCTAGTGGCCAGACGGTTAGTCTAATCTTAAATAATCTGAGAGCATATTACGATAGGGAATTGGATGATCTACAATTTTGGTCCTTTGACTTTTTTTCGTACATCGTACCGTTAACGCTCCAAACAGATTTTTGTGATTTATATTTAGATTTAGGGCCCTAGCGACTAAATGGTTTGTCCTACAAAAATGTTTGAATGACAACTTTTATAGTTCTTTTTAATATCTACAATTTTGATTCTGACATACTTTGCCGTATCTCTTTCCGTTTACTCTCAAAATACATTTTTCACTTTTTCTCAGTTTTGTGATAAATAAGTAGTGGCTTTTGGCCAACTAGAGAAATCGTTATTTTAGTATATTTCAGCTCTAGCGGCTAAACGGTTAGGCCTTTCATAGATTTTACTGAATTGTATGAACTACGATTTTGGTCCTGTGACTTCTTGTCGTACATCGCACCAATTGCGTAAATCTCCAGACTAAAAATCCTAATTTTAGTCCTGATGAGCTAGATACTTCAAATTTGGTACACACGTAGTTTGTATGATCAATACAAATACAAAATCCCAAAACATTGAATTTTAAAATTTTAACCTCCTTAAAAAAATTATTTTTTCATGGTAAAATCTACACTATGTAAAGCTTTTCTAAAGACATTGTAACTTTTGAACGAGAGGTCCTATCTCGAATCTGAGGGAAAATTCATGGTCAGGAATTAGACGTTCTACAAGTTTAGTCTCGTGAAATTTTCCTGTATCTCACTCCCTTCACCCTTAAAAAGGGCATACATTCAAAATTTCCAAATTTTTTCACAAAAATCTCGTTATTTTAATATTTTTTATTTACTAACATGGCACACGGATGCTTGAACTTTTGTACATATTATGGACTCAACTAGATCTTACCACTGTGGTAGCCATTGACCAATCTCAATTATAATTAAGTCTAAAGAATTGAAAAAACACAACATCCTTAAAATATTTTCGTATTAAGTGTTTTTTAAATTACTTTATTCTGCCAAATATACTGCAATATTGATATTTGTTTTGCCAGTTTTATATTCTATTTTAGACGCTCTACAAGTTCGGTCCTATGCAATTTTGCCGTATCTCACCCCCTTCACCTGTAAAGAGGGGCGTACTTTCACAATATCGAAATTCTTTCACCAAAATTACTCTATTTCAATATTTATCGTTTACTTTTATGACACATACATGCCTCAAATTTTATGTACACTCTGAATATATCTAGTTCTTGCTATAGAAGCAGCCAAAGGCCGATTTCAATCCAAGGTTAGTAAAAAAACTGTGAAAATACTAAATAATTAACCTGTTTTATGTATAGTTTTTGGTGATTTTGTTAAACCCGGTAAAGGTACTGCCATACCGATACACTTTTTGTCAGCATTTTATTATTTTTAGATTCTCTATAAGCTCGGCCCTTAAGATTTTGTAGCATTTCACTCTCTTCACCAAAAGGGGTGTATTTTCAATATTCTTTCACAAAAATTGAGTTATTTATTATTTACTGTTATGACAAATAGATGCTTGAAATTTAGCTACACACACATACCATGAGCATTAAATATAAAATATAAAAGAAAAGTATCAATTTAAGCTTTAAATATCAAGATATCTTAAAAGTTTTACACTTCCTGATCTATTGAACTAAGTCAGCGAAGATAAGGATAGAGTTTTGGGTGGAGGCCTCAATTAGCCTGTTCAGTTCTTAAGACTTAGAAAAATTAACGAATTCGGGGCAACCCAAAATGGGAGCATGGGGGCGGAGCCCCCATCGAGCCGTAGGCGAGTCTAAATAACTATACACCCGCATGTGTAACTCACTCACAAGAATCAAAATTATTGACCACTTCCAATTATGCTACAAACTTGAAATTCGGCATGTAGGTGGCTATTGTTCAGAAACCATCGGGAAAAATCTAAAATCCACCAATTTTCCATTTCAACCCCTCCAAAAAAATTAAAAGGGTAGAATTAAAAAATTTGAATATGTAAGGGTTTTCTATTTTCTTTGTAACTTTTGAACGAGAGTTCCTACCTCAAATCTGAGGGAAAATCGCTAGTTGGGAATTAAATGCTCTACAAATTAGGTCATATGACATTTTACTGTATCTCACTCCCTTCACCCTTAAAAAGGGGCGTACTTCCAAAATTTCAAAATTTCTTCACAAAAATTGCGCTATTTTATTTTTTTTTATTTACCATTATGGCAAATAGATATCTGAACTTTAGTACATATAATGCCCCAATAGTAACCTTCCTATTTTAGCATTCATTGGCCAATTTCAATCGAAGTTTAGCTAAAAGAAAATCGTAAAAACACGAATTCTTTAACATTTTGCCATGTAAAGTGTTTGTAATTTACTTCAATCTGGTAAATATGGTGCTACATTGATAAATATTTTTCAATTATTGTACTGTATTTTAGATGGTCTACAAGTTTGGTGCCTTGACATTTTCCCGTATCTCATCCCCTTTACCCTTAAAAGTGGACGTAATTTCAAAATATTAAAATTCGTCCACGAAAATTGGGCTATTTTAATATTTTTTATTTACTGTTAAGGCAAATGGATGTCTGAAATTTAGTAAATATTATGACCTCATATAGGTTTAACTATAATAGCATTCATAGGCCGATTTCAACCTAATTTTAGACCAAAAAACTCGTAAAAACACGAAATCCATAAAATTTTTAACGTATAGTGTGTTTGTAATTGACTTAAATCTGGTAAATATAGTACTATATCGATGTACGTTTTCAATTATTGTATTATATTTTAGATGGTCTACACATTTGGTCCTCACACATTTTTCCATATTACACCCCCTTCACCCTTACAAGGGGTGTACTTTCAAATTTCACAATTCTTTTACAATAATTAAGTTATTTCACTATTGTCACTATTGTGGCACATGGACGTCTAAAATTTAGTACATATTATGACCTTGACTAGGTCATACTATAGTAGCAGCCATTGGCCAGTTTTAATCTAATTTCAGTCCAAAATAATTGTAAAACAACGACATTGCAGGTCGTAACTTTTGAACGAGAGGTCCTAACTAAAATCTGAGGGAAAATTCATGGCGTCAGAGCGGACAAATCAGACGCTCTGTATAAGTTATTCCGGTGTAGTTTTGCCATATCTCACTCCCTTCACCTTTGAAAGGGGTGTCCTTTCAAAGTTTCTAAATTCATTTCCAAAAAATATGCTTTTTTAATATTGTTTATTTACTATTATGGCAGATATGTGCCTGAACTTTAGTACATGTGACCTTAACTAAATCTAACTATAGTAAAAGCCAGTGGGCAATTTCCATCAAAGTTGAGGCCTAAAAAGGTTTTAAAAAAACACGAAATCCTTAACATTTTTCATGTATAGTGTTTGTAATTTACTTTAATCTGCCAAATATACTGCAATATCAATTTGAGTTTTGACATAATTACCTTCTATTCTATTCGCTCTACAAGTTTGGTCCAATGAAACTTTGCCGTATCTCACCCCCTTCACCCTTTAAAATGGGCGTACTTTCAAAATTTTGAAATCTTTTCACAAAAGTCTTGTTGATTTAATAAGTTTTTACCATACTGGCACATACATGCTTGAAGTTCAGTACATATTATGACCTCAACCGTTCTTTCAATAGTATCAGCTATTTTCCGATTTCATTCAAAGTTAAGTCCAAAAACATCGTAAAAACTTGAAGTTTTTTCATGTAAAGTGTTAGTAATTTACGTCAATCTGCTAAATATACTGCAATATCGATACATTTTTTGCCAGTGTTACGTTTTATTTTAGACACTCTGAAAATTTAGTCTTATGAAATTTAGCTGTACCTCACCCCTTCACCCGTTTATAGGGGCGTACTTTCTAAATTGTAAAGTTCTTTCACCGAAAATGGTGCTATCCTAAAACTTTAAATATACTATTATGGTACTTAGATGTTTGAAATTTAGTACATATTATAACTTCAAATAGGTCATACTATAGTAAAAACCATAAGTCAATTTTAATACAAGTTTAGTCATTGTCGTAATTTAGTAATTATCGTATTTGTTACACCTATAGCTAGGAATCCTGCCAATAATTCTCCCTAGATTAACCTTAGGGATTTTGTTAACCTTAGGACCAAACCCTACGTTAAGACAAAATTTGAGCTTTGATCTGTATCTTTTTATCTGTATTTTTTTGACGTAAATTATTAGACGTTAATAAGTTAGGGGGAACGAACTAGGGGGCATGGGGGCGGAGCCCCCATCGAGCCGTAGGCGAGTCTAATAAACTATATAGCCCTATGTGTAACTGACTGACTGACTGACTCACTTATATGGGATACAAATTTCTGACGTAACTATTTAAGCTAGAGACTTGAAATTTGGCATACGTCTAGCCTGAACGGTCAATTCTAAGTGTAAAATCTTAAACTTGCAAATTTTTAGTTTTAACCTACTAAAAAAAATTCAAAATGGCGGATTTCCGAAATTGTAATTTTACTTTTTTGGCTCTAGCGGCCAAACGCTTCGTCCTATCTAAAATCTGAGAACAATCAACGATAGGGAATTTAATTTTATACAATTTCGGTCCTTTGACTTTTTATCGTATCTCGCACCGTTAAGTCTCCAGAGCGTTTTTAATGAAATGCCGTTTTCGGTTTTCGGGCTCTAGTGACTAAACCGATGTTCGTAAAAAATTTTTTAAGGTTCATTTTGATAGATCTTTTTAATATCTACAATTTCTTTCCTTGTATATTTTGCCGTATCTCTACTCGTTTACTCACAAAATTCATTTTTCACTTTTTCTGGATTTTGTTAACGTAAGTAGTGGGAAAATACCGGTTCTGGTCCACTAGAGAAATCGTAATGTTAGTTTTTCAGCCCTAGTGGCCTAACGGTTAGTCTTATCTGAAATATGAGAGCATATAACGATAGGGAATTGGATGATCTACAATTTTGGTCCTTTGACTTTTTGTCGTACATCGCACCGTTAACCCTCCAAACTGATTTTTGTGAAATTCATATTTAGATTTAGGGCCCTAGCGACTAAATGGTTTGTCCTACAAAAATGTTTAAATGACAACTTTTATAGGTCTTTTTAATATCTACAATTTTGATTCTAACATACTTTGCCGTATCTCTTTCCGTTTACTCTCAAAATAATTTTTAACTTTTTCCCAGTTTTGTGATAAATAAGCAGTGGCTTTTGGCCAACTAGAGAAATCGTAATTTTAGTATATTTCAACTCTAGCGGCTAAACGGTTAGGCTTTTCATAGATTTGAGACTACTACGGTACTGAATTGGATGAACTACGATTTTGGTCCTGTGACTTTTGTCGTACATCGCACCAATTGCGTAAATCTCCAGACTAATTTTTGTGCAATAGCGTTTTCAGTTTTTCCACTCTACTGACAAAACGATTGATCCTATCGAAAAATGTTGCTGAATATGACTGAAATATTTTATTAATGGCTTACAGTTTTCAGAACATTTTGCCGTATCTCTACACATTAGCTCTCAAAACAGATTTATTGCAGGACCAGAATAGTTACCGAAAACTTGAAATTGGGGACCTTACCTTCTTTTAAGAGACAATTAAAAATATGAATTCAGCTATTGTCGGGGCTGGTGTTACTAATTTACATACTTTTAGTAAGTTCCTCCTCGGATTGTAGGGAATCTTTTTAAAACTTTGGAGTCTATTGTGATTTCTATCTCGTTTATCAGATTTTATATTATTTCATTTTAATGCTATTTTATTGTTTTCACTAATTTATTGCAACAATTTGTGACGAACTTAAAAGCTTTAAATATTATTGATTGTGAGAAGTGTGCATTAGCCTTTTGTTACTGTCTTGTTTGTGCACTTCTTTGGTAAAGCTAACCTGTTTAACACTCGACTTTTTTATTTACAAACTAATTCAGCGAACACATTGGAGTTAATAACCCTCAACAAGCCCGTTCACTGCATCAAGTTTTTACAGAAATTACGGAATTGGGGCAACAAATTAGGGAGTGGACCCTCAATTCAGCATAACACCCAAAATAAATAAATATTATATAACACTCAAAATATTTTAACTACGAAGAGTTATTAAAACCGATTCATAGGAGATTTTCAAAGCATTTTAACTATCGATTGTGAATTGTGTGTATTAAACGGTTTTGTTACTGTCTTGGCTGTTCAGTTCTTCCTGTGGAACTAACCAATTTCATACTTGACTTTTTATTAATTTACGAATTTAGGGACACCTCTAAGGGGGCATGGGGGCGGAGCCCCCATCGAGCCGTAGGCGAGTCCTATATATATACAGCCCCATGTGGAACTGACTCACTGACTGACTCACTCATCCATACAAATTCTAGACAGCTTCCGTGTGAGCTGGAAACTTGATTATTGGCATGCGTGTGGCTTGAAGTCTGATACCCCCGGGAAAAGCTTGAAAATCGACAATTTTTCATTTCAACCCCCCCAAAAAAATAACAAAGGGTGGAAACCGGTAACCCCGAAATGTAAGGTTTTACTATTTTCGCTGTAACTTTTGAACGAGAGGTCCTACCTCAAATCTGACGGAAAATCGTTAGTTGGGAATTAAATGTTCTACAAGTTTGGTCCTTTGACATTTTTCCGTATCTCACCTCCTTCACCCTTAAAAAGGGGTGTACTTTCAAAATTTCTAAAATCTTTCGCAAAAATAGCGATATTTTGATATTTTTATTTACTATTATCCAATATATATGCATGAATTTCTACTTACATTATAACCTCAACAGGTTCTTTCTATGGTTGTAGCTTTTTGCCATTTTCATTAGGAGTTTAGTCCAAAAAAACTTTAAAAACACAAAATTCTTAACGTTTTTCATGTGAAGTGTTTGTAATTCACTTTGACCTGGTGAATATACTGCTATATCGATATATGTTATGCAGTTACTATATTCTTTTACAGACGCTCTACAATTTTGGTCCTTTGACATTTAGGCGTATCTCACCCCCTTCCCCCTAAAAAGGGGTGTAATTTCAAAATTTCTAAATATTTTCACAATAATTGTTCTATTTTGATATTTTAATTTACTATTATGGCACATGGATGCATGAAATGCTGTACATATTATATTCTCAAACAGTTCTTTCTATAGTAGTATCTATTTTACAATTTAAATCAAATTTTAGAAGAAAAAAGTGTAAAACAACAAATTTCTTAAACTTTTTTCGTGTAAAGTGTTTGTAATTCACTTTGACCCAGTAAATGTACTGCCATATTGTTATATGTTTTGCCTTAACTATATTCTCTTATTTACGCTCTACAAGTTAGGTCCTGTAAAATTTTGCCGTATCTCACCCCCTTCATCCTTAAAAAGGGATGTACTTTCAAAATTTCTAAATTTAATCGAAAAAATTGCTTTACTTTGATATTTTTATTTAATATTATGTATCATATATGGATGAATTTCTGTTTATATTATGAGCTCAACAGTTTCTTTCTATAGTAGTAGCTTTTTTCCAATTTCAATCGAATTTTAGTTTTAAAAAATTGGAAAAAAAACATTAAATTCTTAACATTTTTTTTCGTGTAAAGTGCTTGTAAATTACTTAATTCTGGCAAATGCACCGCAAAATTGATATATGTTTTGCCAGTATTAAATTTTATTTTAGACGTTCTACAAGTTCGGTCCTATGCAATTTCGCCGTACCTCACCCCCTTCGCCAATAAAGAGATGCGTACTTTTAAAATATGAAATTCTTTCGCAAAAATGCGCTATTTAAAGAATTTTTTTACTCTAATGGCACAGAAATGCCTGAAATTTAGTACATATTCTAACCTCGACTAGGTCTTACTATGGTAGCAGCCATTGATCAATTTCAATCCAAGTTTAGTCCAAAAGAATTGTAGAAACACGGAATATCTACCCTTTTTATGAGTAGTTTTTGTAATAGATCACACCTGGTAAACATTACTGGTATATCGATATATGTTTGGAAAGTATTATATTTTATTTTGGACAATCTACAAGATCGGTTGTATGCAATTATACCGTATCTCATCCCCTTCACCATTAAAAATGTTCGTACTTTCACGATATCGAATGTCTCTCACAAAAATTAATTGCTTTATTTCAATATTTTTCATTTACTGTTATGGTACATCGATAAAACAATTTTAATATATATTACGACCATATCTACGTCTTACTATAGGAGAAGCAATTGGCCAATTTGAATCTATATCTTTTTTCAGTATTATATTCTTTAAGAATGCTCTTTAAGCTCGGCCCTTTGAGATTTTGTAGCATTTCATCCCCTTAACCCCAAAAAGAGGCGTACTTTCAAAATTCAATATTCTTACACAACAATTGAGTTATTTTAATATTTTAATTTACTGTTATGACACTTAAGATGCCGGAAATTTAGCAACATACACACACCCTGAGCACTTTATATAAAATATAAAACAAAAGTGTCAATTTAAACTTTAAATATCGAGAGAATATCATAACAACTATTGACTTCCTAAACTTTTAAATTAAGTCACCGAAGACAAGGATAGCGTGGGGTGGAGACCCCAACTAGCCTGTTCAGTACTTAAGACTTCGAGCAATTCAGAAATTCGGGGCAACCCAATAAGGGGGCATGGGGGCGGAGCCCCCATCGAGCCGTAGGCGAGTCCTATAAATATACAGCCCCATGTGGAACTGACTGACTCACTCACTCACTCATCCATACAAATTCTAGACTACTTCCGGGTGAGCTGGAAACTTGATTTTTGGCATGCGGGTGGCTTAAGATCTGATGCCCCCGGGAAAAGTCTGAAACCCGACAATTTTCCATTTCAACCCCTCCAAAAAAATAACGAAGGGTGGAAACCGATAACCCGAAAATGTGAGGTTTTACTATTTTCGCTATAACTTTTGAACGAGAGGTCCTACCTCGAATCTGAGGGAAAATCGTTAGTTGGGAATTAGACGCTCTACAAGATTGGTCCTATGAAATTTTGCCGTATCTCACCCCCTTCACCCTTAAAAAGGGGCTTACTTTCAAAATTTCTAAAACTTTTCGAAAAAATTACGCTATTTTGATATCTTTATTTGCTATTATGTAACATATATGCATGAATTTCTGTTTATATTATGACCTCAACAGGTTCTTTCTATATTAGTAGCTATTTGCCTATTTTAATCGAAGATTGGTCCAAAAAAGTAGTAAAATCACAAAATTATTTAAATATTTTCAAGAAATGTGTTAGTAATTCACTTTAACCTGGCAAATATATTGCTATTTCGATATATAATTTGCCATTAATATATACTATTATAGACGCTCTACAAGTTTGGTCCTGCGACATTTTGGCGTATCTCACCCCCTTCACCCTTAAAAGGGGGTGTACTTTCAATATTTCTAAAATTTTTCGAAAAAATTGCACTATTTTTATATTTTTTATCTACTATTATGTAACATATATGCATGAATTTTTATTTTTATTGTGACCTCAACAGGTTCTTTCTATAGTAGTAGCTATTTGCCAATTTCAATTTAAGTTTAGTGTAAAAAAATTGTAAAATTTCAATGTTGTTAAAATTTTTTCACGTAATGTGTTAGTAATTCCCTTTAACCTGGTAAATATATTGCTATTTCGATATATAATTTGCCATTACTATATACTATTATAGACGCTCTACAAGTTTTGCCCTGTGACATTTTGTCGTATCTCACCCCCTTCACCCTTCAAAGGGGGTGTACTTCCAAAATTAAGAATAATCTTTACGCAAAAATTGCGCTATTTTGTTATTTTTATTTACTATTATGAAACATATATGCATGAATTTATATTTGTATTATGACCTCAACAGGTTCTTTCTATATTAGTAGCTATTTGCCTATTTTAATCGAAGATTAGTCCAAAAAAGTGGTAAAATCACATAATTATTTATATTTTTTCATGTAATGTGTTAGTAATTCACTTTAACCTGGCAAATATATTGCTATTTTGATATATAATTTGCCATTACTATATACTATTATAGACGCTCTACAAGTTTGGTCCTGCGACATTTTGGCGTATCTCACCCCCTTCTCCCTAAAAAAAAGGCGCGTACTTTCACAATTTCTAAATCTTTTCATAAAAATGTGATTATCCAAAATTTGTGAAATCCACCATTATGAAACACAGATGCCTGAAACTTTGTGCATATTATAGATCCAACTAGTTTTACTATGATGGCAGCAGTTTGTCAATTTAAATCATAGTTAAGTCCCAATAAAATGAAAAATCACGTATTTATTAACATTTTTTCATTTTAGGTTTTTGTAAATTACTGCATTCTGCCAAATATACAGAAAAAAATATGTATGTTTTGCCAGTATTATATTCTACTTTAGACGCTCTACAAGTTCGCTCCTTTGCGATTTTTCAGTATATCCCCCCTTCACCCATAACAAGAGGCGTACTTTCACAATATCGAAATTCTTTCACAACAATTGCTCTATTTAAATATTTTTCATTTACTATTATGGCACATACATGCCACAAATTTAGTATACATTATGACCATATCTATGTCTTGCTATAGAAGCAGTTATTGGCCAATTTCAGTCTAAGATTGTAAAAAATACGAAATTATTAATTATTTTTTTTAATTTATAGTTTTTTTGTGATTTTGTTTGACCCGGTAAAAGCACTGCCAAACTGATATATGTTTTGTCAGGATTATTTTATTTTTAGATGTCCTACAAGCCCGGAGCTTTGAGATTTTGTAGCTTCTAACACCCTTCACCCTTAAAAAGGGGGAGTACTTTAAAAATTTAAATTTAAATTTTTACCTTCGGATTAATTCCATCTTATTATGATATGACGGGTTTTTCTACTTTAAGTTTGAACAATCAAACTTTTAGTAATAGGAAATAAACTTGATGTTTTATCAAACGTATCTTGAAATGAACTACATTTTTGGACTTAACATTTTGACGAATCTGGAGCCAATTCTCAAGGTCGATCTTAACGATTTAAACTGTGGTTGGTAACCCGTGAGACTTTATAAATTATGAACGAATTAGGAGATTTTATAAAATATTTTAAAACCCCCCACCACAAATGATTCCTCTTGAGATCTAACTTCCAAACTGATAGTAATATGTAAGAAGCGGGTGTTTAAAGAGACATACTTTGACACCAGCAAAACATTATCCCAGGACAACTTTAAAACTAGTTTATACTAGTTGCGAAGTTGACATTGGGTACAGCAAACGAAGTTGTCATAACACTGTGGTAAGTCTTTTGGCTGTCCACTATGACAATTTCCCTTCCTTCAAACCCCATTCATGTTCAAGACAGCGGGGGGTTAATGCGAACTGCATGGTTAATCCCTAGCTGGAATATATGTAGACGGCAGGGGGTGAGTAGAAATGCTATGGGCATGGAAACCCTTAGCCATGGAACATATGTTCAAGACAGCAGGGGGAGAGGAGTGCGACGGGCATAGAAACCCCTAGCTGGAACATGAGTGGACAGTCTGTCCCATGCCTCACCCTTTCTCTTCCTTCAATATCCCATCCTTCCGGGGGCTTGCGCAAAATGCCCATTAGAGGCAGACGTGCTCAACGGTTCGGCCGGGGTCTCCTTATCCACCAATAACAACAACAACAACAGCAAAACATTAAGCATGAAACATATTGGCGTATCTTTAGCTGCTTAGACTATCTTAGCGTGCTTAGCTTTGATATGTGTTTGATATTAAGTTTAAAACTTGAATTAATCTGAGAGAACTATAAAGGGGGCATGGGGGCGGAGCCCCCATCGAGCCGTAGGCGAGTCCTATATATATACAGCCCCATGTGGAACTGACTCACTGACTGACTCACTCATCCATACAAATTCTAGACAGCTTCCGTGTGAGCTGGAAACTTGATTATTGGCATGCGTGTGGCTTGAAGTCTGATACCCCCGGGAAAAGCTTGAAAATCGACAATTTTTCATTTCAACCCCCCCAAAAAATAACAAAGGGTGGAAACCGGTAACCCCGAAATGTAAGGTTTTACTATTTTCGCTGTAACTTTTGAACGAGAGGTCCTACCTCAAATCTGACGGAAAATCGTTAGTTGGGAATTAAATGTTCTACAAGTTTGGTCCTTTGACATTTTTCCGTATCTCACCTCCTTCACCCTTAAAAAGGGGTGTACTTTCAAAATTTCTAAAATCTTTCGCAAAAATAGCGATATTTTGATATTTTTATTTACTATTATCCAATATATATGCATGAATTTCTACTTACATTATAACCTCAACAGGTTCTTTCTATGGTTGTAGCTTTTTGCCATTTTCATTAGGAGTTTAGTCCAAAAAAACTTTAAAAACACAAAATTCTTAACGTTTTTCATGTGAATGTTTGTAATTCACTTTGACCTGGTGAATATACTGCTATATCGATATATGTTATGCAGTTACTATATTCTTTTACAGACGCTCTACAATTTTGGTCCTTTGACATTTAGGCGTATCTCACCCCCTTCACCCTTAAAAAGGGGTGTAATTTCAAAATTTCTAAATATTTTCACAATAATTGTTCTATTTTGATATTTTAATTTACTATTATGGCACATGGATGCATGAAATGCTGTACATATTATATTCTCAAACAGTTCTTTCTATAGTAGTATCTATTTTACAATTTAAATCAAATTTTAGAAGAAAAAAGTGTAAAACAACAAATTTCTTAAACTTTTTTCGTGTAAAGTGTTTGTAATTCACTTTGACCCAGTAAATGTACTGCCATATTGTTATATGTTTTGCCTTAACTATATTCTCTTATTTACGCTCTACAAGTTAGGTCCTGTAAAATTTTGCCGTATCTCACCCCCTTCATCCTTAAAAAGGGACGTACTTTCAAAATTTCTAAATTTAATCGAAAAAATTGCTTTACTTTGATATTTTTATTTAATATTATGTATCATATATGGATGAATTTCTGTTTATATTATGAGCTCAACAGTTTCTTTCTATAGTAGTAGCTTTTTTCCAATTTCAATCGAATTTTAGTTTAAAAAAATTGGAAAAAAAAACATTAAATTCTTAACATTTTTTTTCGTGTAAAGTGCTTGTAAATTACTTAATTCTGGCAAATGCACCGCAAAATTGATATATGTTTTGCCAGTATTATATTTTATTTTAGACGTTCTACAAGTTCGGTCCTATGCAATTTCGCCGTACCTCACCCCCTTCGCCAATAAAGAGATGCGTACTTTTAAAATATGAAATTCTTTCGCAAAAATGCGCTATTTAAAGAATTTTTTTACTCTAATGGCACAGAAATGCCTGAAATTTAGTACATATTCTAACCTCGACTAGGTCTTACTATGGTAGCAGCCATTGATCAATTTCAATCCAAGTTTAGTCCAAAAGAATTGTAGAAACACGGAATATCTACCCTTTTTATGAGTAGTTTTTGTAATAGATCACACCTGGTAAACATTACTGGTATATCGATATATGTTTGGAAAGTATTATATTTTATTTTGGACAATCTACAAGATCGGTTGTATGCAATTATACCGTATCTCATCCCCTTCACCATTAAAAATGTTCGTACTTTCACGATATCGAATGTCTCTCACAAAAATTAATTGCTTTATTTCAATATTTTTCATTTACTGTTATGGTACATCGATAAAACAATTTTAATATATATTACGACCATATCTACGTCTTACTATAGGAGAAGCAATTGGCCAATTTGAATCTATATCTTTTTTCAGTATTATATTCTTTAAGAATGCTCTTTAAGCTCGGCCCTTTGAGATTTTGTAGCATTTCATCCCCTTAACCCCAAAAAGAGGCGTACTTTCAAAATTCAATATTCTTACACAACAATTGAGTTATTTTAATATTTTAATTTACTGTTATGACACTTAAGATGCCGGAAATTTAGCAACATACACACACCCTGAGCACTTTATATAAAATATAAAACAAAAGTGTCAATTTAAACTTTAAATATCGAGAGAATATCATAACAACTATTGACTTCCTAAACTTTTAAATTAAGTCACCGAAGACAAGGATAGCGTGGGGTGGAGACCCCAACTAGCCTGTTCAGTACTTAAGACTTCGAGCAATTCAGAAATTCGGGGCAACCCAATAAGGGGGCATGGGGGCGGAGCCCCCATCGAGCCGTAGGCGAGTCCTATAAATATACAGCCCCATGTGTAACTCACTCACTCACTCATCCATACAAATTCTACACAACTTGCGGGTGAGCTGGAAACATGATTTTTGGCATGCGGGTGGCTTAAGATCTGATACCCCTGGAAAAAGTCTGAAATCCAACAATTTTTCATTTCAACCCCCCCAAAAAAAATTACCAAGGGTGGAAATCGGTAACCCGCATTTGTAAGGTTTTACTATTTCCGCTGTAACTTTTGAACGAGAGGTCCAATCTCGATTCTGAGGCAAAATCGGTAGTTGGGAATTAAACGCTCTACAAGATTGGTCCTATGAAATTTTGCCGTATCTCACCCCCTTCATCCTTAAAAAGGGGCGTACTTTCAAAATTTCTAAAACTTTTCGAAAAATTTGCGCTATTTTGATATCTTTATTTGCTATTATGTAGCATATATGCATGAATTTCTGTTTATATTATAACCTCGACATGTTCTTTCAATAGTAGTAGCTATTTCCCTAATTCAATCGAAGATTAGTCCGAAAAAATGGTAAAATCACAAAATTATTTACATTTTTTCATGTAATGTGTTAGTAATTCACTTTAACCTGGTAAATATATTGCTATTTCGATATATAATTTGCCATTATTATATACTATTATAGACCCTCTACAAGTTTGGTCCTGCGACATTTTGGCGTATCTCACCCCCTTCACCCTTAAAAGGGGGCGTACTTTCAATATTAAGAAATGTTTACGCAAAAATTGCGCTGTTTTATTATTTTTATTTACTATTATGTAACATATATGCATGAATTTCTATTTATATTATAAACTCAACAGGTTCTTTATATAGTAGTAGCTTTTTGCCAATGTCAGTCGAAGTTTATCCCAAAAACGTTGTAAAAACACAAAATTCTTAACAGTTTTTCATGTAAAGTGTTTGTAACTCACTTTAACGTGGTAAATGTACTGAAATATTGATATATGTTTTGCCACTAATATATTCTATCATAGACGCTCTACAAGCTTGGTCAGTGCATATTTTGGCGTATCTCACCCCCTTCCCCCTTAAAAGGCACGTACTTTCACGATTTCAAATTTTTTCATAAAAATGTGTTTATCTAAAAATTTTTATTTACCATAATGAAACACAGATGCCTGAAACTTTGTACATATTATAGATTCAACTAGTTCTACTATGATAGCAGCAGGCGGTCAATTTAAATTATAGTTAAGTGACCAAAAAATTGAAAAATCACGTACTTATTTACGTTTTTTCATTTTAAGTGTTTGTAAATTACTGTATTCTGCCAAATATACAGAAAAATTTATGTATGTTTTGCCAGTATTTTACTCTACTTTAGACGCTCTACAAGTTTGGTCCTTTGCGATTTTTCAGTATATCCCCCTTCACCCTCAACAAGAGGCGTACTTTTACGATATCGAAATTCTTTCACAACAATTGCTCTATTTCAATATTTTTCATTTACTATTATGGTACATACATGCCACAAATTTAGTATACATTATGACCATATCTAGGTCTTACTATAGAAGCAGTTATTGACCAGTTTCAGTCTAAGATTGTAAAAAAAAATTGGAAAATACAAAATTATTAACTTTTTTCATTTATAGTTTTTTTTATTTTGTTTGACCCGGTAAAAGTACTGCCAAACTGATATATGTTTTGTCAGGATTATATTATTTTTAGATGCTCTACAAGCCCGGAGCTTTGAGATTTTGTAGCTTCTCACCCCCTTAACCTTAAAAGGGGTAGTACTTTAAAAATTTCAATTTCAATTTTTACCTTCGGATTACTTGCATCTTATTATGAAATGACGGTTTTTATACTTTAAGTTTGAACAATCAAACTTTTAGTAATAGGGAATAAACTTGGTCTTTTATCAAACGTATCTTGAAATGAACTACATTTTTGGACTTAACATTTTGACGAATCTGAAGCCAATTCTCAAGGTCGATCTTAACGATTTAAATTGTAATTTGGTAACCCTTGAGACTTTATAAATTATGAACGAATTAGGAGATTTTATAAAATATTTTTTAGCCCCCCAACACAGATGATTCTTCTTGAGTTTTAACTTCCAAACTGATGGTAACATGTAAGAAGCGGGTCTTTTAAGAGACATATTTTGACACCAGCAAAATATTTAAGCATGAAACATATTGGCGAATCTCTAGCTGCTTAGACTATCTTAGCGTGCTTAGCTTTGCTATGTGTTTGATATTAAGTTTAAAACTTTAATTAATTAGAGAGAACTATAAAGGGGGCATGGGGGCGAAGCCCCCATCGAGCCGTAGGCGAGTCTAATAAACTATACAGCCCTATGTGTAACTGACTGACTCACTTATATGGGATACGAATTTCTGACGTAACGGTTTAAGCTAGAGACTTGAAATTTGGCATACGTCTAGCCTGAACGGTCAATGCTAAGCATAAAATCTTAAACTTGCAAATTTGTTGTTTTAACCCACTAAAAAAAATTCAAAATGGCGGACTTCCGAAATTGTAATTGTAGTTTTTTGGCTCTAGCGGCCAAACGCTTCGTCCTATCTAAAATCTGAGAACAATACTACGATAGGGAATTTAATTTTTTACAATTTCGGTCCATTCACTTTTTATCGTATCTCGCACCGTTAAACCTCCAGAGCGTTTTTAATGAAATGCCGTTTTCGGTTTTTGGGCTCTAGTGATTAAACGAATGGTCGCAAAAAAGTTTTTAAGGTTTATTTCGATGGATCTTTGTAATGTCTACAATTTCGCCCCTTGTATATTTTGCTGTATCTCTACTCGTTTACTCACAAAATTCATTTTTCACTTTTTCCGGATTTTGTGAACATAAGTAGTGGGAAAACACCGGTTCTGGGACACTAGATAAATCGTAATTTTAGTATTTCAGCTTTAGCTGCCAAATGTATCTCTTCTCGTTTACTTAAAAAATAAATTTTTCACTTTTTCCGGATTTTGTGAATGTAAGTAGTGGGAAAATACCGGTTCTGGTCCACTAGACAAATCGTAATTTTAGTATTTTAGCTCTAGCGGCCTAACGGTTAGTCTTATCTGAAATCTGAGAGCAACATTATGATAGGGAATTGGATGATCTACAATTTTCGTCCTTTGACTTTTTGTCGTACATCGCACCGTTAACCCTCCAAACTGGTTTTTGTGAAATTTATTAGATTTAGGGCTCTACCGACTAAATGGTTTGTCCTACAAAAATGTTTAAACGACAACTTTTATAGGTCTTTTTAATATCTACAATTTTGATTCTAACATACTTTGCCGTATCTCTTTCCGTTTACTCTCAGAATAAATTTTTCACTTTTTCGCAGTTTTGTGATAAATAAGTAGTGGCTTTTAGCCAACTAGAGAAATTGTAATTTCAGTATTTCAGCTCTAGCGGCTAAACGGTTAGGCCTTTCATGGACTACTACGGTACTCCAATTCGATGAACTACGATTTTGTTCCTGTGACTTTTTGCCGTACATCGCACCAATTGCGTAAATCTCCAGACTAATTTTTGTGCAATCACGTTTTCAGTTCTTCCACTCTACTGACAAAACGATTGGTCCTATCGAAAAATGTTGCTGAATATGACTGAAATATTTTATTAATGGCTTACAGTTTTCAGAACCTTTTGCCATATCTCTACACATTAGCTCGCAAAACAGATGTATTACAGGATGATAAACTCAAGAGACCTTTGGTATTCGTAAACCAGATTAGTTACCGAAAACTTGAAATTGGGGACCTTACCTCCTTTTAAGAGACTATTAAAAATATGAATTCAGCTATTGTCGGGGCTGGTGTTACTAATTTTACATACTTTTAGTAAGTTACTCCTCGGATTTTATGGAATCTTTTTAAAACTTTGGAGTTTTTTGTGATTTCTATGTCGTTTATCAGATTTTATAAAATTTCGTTTTAATGTTATTTTATTGTTTTCGCTGATTTATTGCAACAACTTTTGAAGAATTTAAAAGCTTTAATTATTATTGATTGTGAGAAGTGTGCATTAGCCTTTTGTTGCTGTCTTGGCTGTGCACTTCTTTGGTAAAGCTAACCTGTTTAATAATCGCCTTTTTTATTTACAAACTAATTCGGCGAACACATTGGAGTTGAACCCTCAACAAGCCCGTTCACTGCATTAAGTTTTTACAGAAATTACGGAATTGGGGCAACAAATTAGGGAGTGGACCCTCCATTCAGCATAACACCCAGAATAAATAATCTTTATATCACACTCAAAATATTTTTTCAAAGCTTTTTAACTATCGATTGTGAATTGTGTGTATTAGACGGTTTTGTTACTGTCTTGGCTGTTCAGTTCTTCCATGGAACTAACCAATTTCATACTTGACTTTTTATTAATTTACGAATTTAGGGACACCCCAAAGGGGGCATGGGGGCGGAGCCCCCATCGAGCCGTAGGCGAGTATGGATATACAATGCTAAAGTGAAGCCGGCCGCTCCCCTCCACTAGAGTGGCACGGCTGGCCGTTGAGTGGCATGGTTCCGCCGCTGTAACACGGGAGAGATGGCGGAAAACGCGACGCGCGCAACTTTGAATTAAAATCCTGAGCAACCCAAGCAAATCAAACAGTCCACCTTTTGCATTTTTAAAGAGGATTAAATTCTCTATCCAGTGATATAATATTTTTCTAGATAAAAATTTATTTTTATTTATAAATGGGCATTAAAGTAAAAGATTTGTATTGAAGAGATGATTTTGATGCATAAAAACTAAATACAAATTATGCCAATACATATATTTTACTGTAAAATTAATTTTATTCCTTAGTATAATACTTTTAACAAAAAAAAAAAAAAATACATGAACTGATACTTTCAATGTATATTACCTTATTATAATTTGTAAAAAATATTGAGTTTATAGCTTTATGTAAGGTTCCGTATATCATTTAAGATATGTTGGACAGTAATTTATTGGCAAACGATACTACCTAGTTGTGAATTAATTAAATTAATTCATAATTACTATAAATGAATATAAAATAGTAAAAATCAGGCTTCTTAGTAGGTTATTAAAATAGGCTTATTACTTATGCATGAAAATAACCTTTTTCTTACTTAAGTTTCTCACATTACTGTTGTATGAAGACAAGTTTTGTAGTTTAACACTATGATGCAGTCTTTTTTCAAATAACATTTAGCTATTTCTTTTACCAGGTAACTTATGTGAGATTCCAGTGGACCTAACTGGTTGCTGTGTTCTTTTAATGTTAAAAGAACATTATGGGGAGTTCCCCCCACCACTCGCCGTGTTGCGCGGCGGCTTCGCTTCTAGCCGAGCGTGGCCACTCCTTATATATTATTCCTCCAAGGCCACGACCGTAGCCAGCCGTCTATCCGTCAGGCCGTACTTACACCATAGATGAAATTTTCATCTATGCTTACACTTTTCTGAAATTCGTGCCACCTCCATAAACTAACCAAAAGAGGAGGCTCACTTTCATAATCAAGCCAGAGAATGGGCTGAAAGGTTATTTATAACAGATTTATATCGTTAAGAGTCTTCCATACCTCCGCCATCTTAGATTTTTAGTCCCATAAGAACAATGTTAAATTTGAAACACCATTGCGGGGTTGTTTTTCATCGGAAAATTTCAAACTTTATGTTATTTTAAATGTAACTATAGTATCTTGTGCTTGACGTGATGGAAAATTAATATAAAAAATTATCCACTTTAATAATGAATAAAATAGAAATATAAATTAACATCTTTGTTAAACCATTTTTACTGGGTTTATTGAAAATCTATTCACGTCAAGCACACCATCATACTATTATGGTGAACATACTCAGGTTTCATGCGAATCCGATGCAAAATTATCGAGATACAGTGTTTCAAAGATACCTATGTTCAAAGAGACAAATCTTCAATTTGACTCCCCACGGCGAGCTGGTAGTTCGAGGTGTTAGTGCAACACTGCGCCACCGTCGCGTCGCGGGGCTAGCGTCGTCGGCGCGTGGTTGACGCGGCACCGGCCCCGGCGCGGGAACTTTTAAAAACGCCCACCTCAATACAAATACCAAACTACTTCAATTTCAACAACTCGTCCACAAGATGTTAACCGAATTTGTAAATCATACCCAAAAACACCAAGTGTTTACCAAGAATTAAAATATCAAATCAATTTGTCAAGAAGCTATTCTAAAACCAATGTCATTGACTTGGAAGAAATTTTGATATCATACATTTTTAGGACTTGGCAACCCCTCAACACTTAGTGTTTTTGGGTATGATATCATTATTTTTTATCATATTTGGGTTTTAACAATACAATTTTTAAGTAAGAATAGAGTTTTAATTAAATGTTTTAAAGTTAAACAGAACACTATGTATTCGTTTGTCTGATTTTTACACAGGAGGTAAAAATTTGTGAGGAACACTGCAGTTGTTTATGGGATCGAATGTAGCTATTTAACTGCATTGATAGATTGAAATACTAATGTATGGACCCATGCTGATACCCATGATTCGTAACGGAAAAACGGAAGTGACAGGAGTTATTAATTTGAAGGTCTCTTTAGTTTTGGTTATCCGCCTCCGAATCCTTTTTTACGATCAAGATATACAGGAATAAAACCAAATATTGTTATACGTTTGTGCAGTGTTGACGTACCAAATTTTATTGCTCATAAACTCATATGGATTATTATAATTAAGAGGATTATTATATAAACTGGCTTATTGAAAGCCAGTAGAGTGAACTTTACCAAGGTGGTGTTGACTTTACCCACTTAATCTAAGAATGTCACCTGATGATTAAATTAAATGAATAGGGGGTAACAGATGTTTTGGCCCGTCTAAATTGTAATATGAACGTCTGCTGCTTTGTTTACCTTTTAAATTACGAAATGTAAACAAAGATGTTTTGTAAAAGTCATATTTTATGTATTTTGTTATATTTAAAGGGAATGAACTTTATCTTTATACACAAAGGTTTGCACTACGTACATATACGAAGATTCCTGCAATCGTGTGATTCCATCAGTGATAAAGGCCTTGTCTAAAAATGCTTGTTGTGCGTAGGAAACTACATTTCTAACTTTTTTTAGGCTACTTTTGAACACATATATATTTCACTCAGGGGTTTTAAAGTAAGTTTGGTGATTTTTAGTGCTTATTGACCCAGTTAAACGGATTGAAAACGATTTCCGAATTTTGGAAAGTGGAATTTTCATAGCAAAAATTCCAGACAAACATGGTGCAAAATTTCCTTTTAATGGCATTCTAAAAAGTACAGAATTTGTACTTTATAATTAGTGGTATAATTTTTTTGTGGAAAAACACTTATGTTTTTTGGGCCGATCTATAAGTCAAATTTTCACCGCTTATAAAATTCTAAATGAACATGGTATACAATTTCTTTTGTAGTAGAATAATGTACTAAAATAGTAAAAAAATGGAATTTTTCAATATTGAGTACTTGTGTTTTCGGCGTCGACCTCTAAGCCGACTTTATAAAATTATCTTTAGTGTCGTTATTAGCGTGATAAAAAAGTAAATAAATTGGTACATTTTAAGGATACAAAAATAGTACAATAATATACCAATCTAGTATTTTTCTACATTTGAAATACTTGTGTTTTTAGTGTCGACATGTAATCCGACTTTTCAATCGCTTATTAATTCCAAAGGAGAGGGAACAAAAAATCTCAGATACTAGCAATGTAAAGACAACACAAAACTATTTTATAAATATTGACCACTCCTTACTATCGAAATCAGTAACTAAAAAAAATCTTTTGGCTTACTATAGTTTAAATTTATTTTATAGTATATTTTCGACTTGTAGAGAGGTTTTTCGAAGGGGTTTGAAAATAATTCGAGCTATCGAGGTTGAGTTATCGAGGTTCGAGTTATCATTTACCTTTTATAAATTCATCCTTAAATTATTTTTTTATTATAGATTAACTTTTTTTATTTTTTGAGATAGCAATTTCATAGTACTGTTACAAAAGAATGTAGGCTACAGGATAACAAATGGTTTAATATTTTTTATTCAGTTTGAATTTATATTTATACGGCAATGAAATTTATTGAAGGCAAAGTAAATAAAAAACTTGATTATACTATAATAATGTAATATTTAAACAGCTCGATATTAATTTTTGCCAATGACCCCCAAAGATGTCTGTGCCATGAATAAGTAGACTCCTCGATCTGCGACCTAGCGCCTATAATGTAGTTTTAGAATTGAAACTTACGCAAGATTTCGCAGTTGTGTTTATTACTGTTGACTAGCCTACATATTTAATGAGTACAGTATAGATTATAGAATCAATTTTCAATTTTAAAATTACATTGGTTATTTAATCATGGTTTAAAGTAACATATCTTGTTTAGAAAAATTATAGAATACTTCTGCATTGCTGGACGAAATAATGGTTATGTTAAATTAAGTAGAGTGTAAATATTACAAGATTTCCACCACTATGTGCTTAACAAATATTAAGTAAAAACTAGATAGTCAATACTCCGTGTCATTCTTATGAAATCATAGACCGAACGATGAAGTAAGAGAGCGCGAGACTCAAAGTGAATTTCTTCAAGGCACTATTAATTCAATTTCCAACGATCAAAACATTTAATCGTAAATTACTCAATTGCATTATGAAATTCATCTAAATGTCAACAACTTTCCCGCTAAAAGTTTGTTTCTGACCAAAAAAGTTACAAAATTCTTCGCTTAGTAACTTCATTTTGAAGTTATTACAATAATTTATTCTATATTAAACAAAACAATCATCTCAGTGAGATGAGAATATGGCCAGGCGGCAGAGCCGGCAGGGGCATCGAAGAGCGCATAGACGTGCCTGAAGCCGGCCGCCTTGCTCCAACGTAGAGGAGAAAGTTACTCATCAGTGTCGCTTGACTGCCTCCATTCATGAACACCCTAGCCCTTCAAAACTCAAATAATAGCTACTACAACGTGCGGTATAGGGACGGAGGTTGGAAGTAGTTCTGCTTTTGCCCTAGTGCCGCGCTACTGTCGTCGGCCGCGAGCGACAGTTTTGAAGGCGCTCGCCAAGACGGACTTGGGCCTTAGGTATTGCAGACTCTTAAGGCTGTGCAAGGGCTAGTAGGGACAAACTTCTGCCGGTAGAATGCAGCACTGTCACTCAAAAAAGAGGAAGTGGTTGGCCCGTGCGCGTGCGAGTGCTCCAATGAATGTGTGCCTGACCAACCCCTCTGCATCCCATGACCATTGAAGCGTAAAGGGACTCACAACTCGCTCCCTCTCATTCTCTCTCTCTCACCCCTCTTTGTCGAGCGCTGGCCTTTCTCAAGTTTTACAAATTTCAGTGGTTGGCGTCTCTTGGCTGCCGTGAGACGAGCCGATTGTTTTTCAAACGCTAGCGAAATTCGCACGGCCTGTCTGCCACGCCTCGCACTGGAGGTGTGCTCGAGCGGTAAAACACTACCGACAATTACTCATACAGATAACACTAAAAAACTTATATTAGTGGCACCAAATACAGTTATATTTAAAAAAATTTCGGTCTTCCATCTTCCATATATTGAATAATCACAAAAGTTATTTATAAAAAATAAAACAACAATTTTATTTAGTTTATCAAATTAAATTGTTGCATAAAACTTTAAAAACGAAATGTTATTCCAACCCATAATAATATTATTCGTAGTTTTCATCAAGGGCGACTAAAATAAAACAATTCTTGATTTTTTAAAAATCATTTTATTCAATATAAATAATCATGTATGTGACAATTTGAAACCTAAATTGACTCAAAGGCCTTAAATTGACACTCATGTTTTAATAATTAAAATGCTAAACAGATCAATCAAATTAAAAACTGCAAATAAACATTTGAAATTTTTTTTAATTGTTAAAAACTTATGTATTTAAAAGTTCTAAATAAAATAAATAATTCCCTTCTTCATGGACCTCATCCCTATTTGATTGGCCGCTTCATTGGAAAATATTACGAAAAGTACCAGCAGAAATCAAATAGTATTAACAAAATTAAACTATTATTGAAAAAATTGTTCAATAAAATTCCTATATTTTCTTTGGTTGATTCTACAAAGAACTTTAAAACATGCCGGTTCGTAGGCCATACTTCCGTACACTACGCATGTATCACATTGTACACATTAAGGACAACAGTCCAGGCAATGAACACTCAAACAAATGTATAGAGGGAAAGTCATGGAACACAATTTTTTGCTTCATAACTTTGTTTGGAATAGTTAGGAGGTGAACATATCAAAAGTCCCCGCCTCTAGCCTTTGAGCCGGTGGAGCGGGGCCTACGATAGTTTTCGTAGGCCCCGGTGGGAGGGGGTGTGTCTAAAAGTCCCATTTTGTTGTTTTTCGCTTATATCTCGGAAACTATGCGTCCTAGCGACATAACTTTAATATACAAAATTAACGCTGATTAAATTTGCTACAACTTACATCCCAGCAGGTTTTCAATATCTTGCTTAATTTTCGATATATCAGCTCTTGAAAGTCGGAAATTCGGGAAAAACACTTATTCACCACATATTTTGCTCTTTTCGACCGGATAACTCTTCAACTATGCACCAAAAATATATCTGCCATAGGGTTGCAGATAGTTAAATTCACATAAATAATATAATTACTTTACTGCTCCATCTCTTTTCCTTAATGTCTTATAGCAGTTTTTAATTTTCAGCCTTAAAATATGAAGTTTTTCGCCGATTGTCGACTAATGAATCATTCTAATTCTCACCATTCCCAGCCAACGCATTGGCCAAATTATGCACCTTTATGTTCATATAGTGAGTATTGGGACGTCTAAATATAGATACTCATTTTTGATTATTGTAGTCATGGTCCCCTATAGCCTGGTTCCTCACACTTAATAAAAAATTAACCTTTATAATATAAAATTTTCCAAACCTTTATAATGGGAAGACATGTTGCTACACACAATTTGTGCATGTACAAGTGAAATTAAGATAGTTTTATGAATTACGACAATTAACTAAAAACTAAATTGATTGCTTTAGAAACTTGAATTAGCCTAATATAAAACATTACAACAGTATGTAACATTGAGTCAATTCCTTGCTATCTTGGAGAGAGAAGGACCTCTCACCCCAAGAGGACTTTATCCTCGTCTTTGTTTTCTCTTTTTCATCTTCAATATCTTCTGCTTGAGAGAGATCTCTTTAACTGGAGCCCCATACCACCTCAAGATGGAGTTATCATCCGCCTGTATATGAGAGGTGGTGGACGAAGGATCTGAACAGACTGCTGCTGCTTTCTGTTCCTCTTGCGACTTCAGATACAACTTCGAAAATACGACTTGGTTTTTTTTCGAAGTTGTTTACGGAATATGCTGTGTCGCACTTAGTTAAGGTGTGCAAAATGAGCGCATCCTTGAAAATTTGTTTATGAAGATCTTTGTACGAGAAGAAAGCATCCCTTATCTTACAGGATCCCAACGTAATTTTCCAAGAAAGCAGCCCCAGTTCCAGTCCAGTGTGAAGTAGCAGCTGCACCGGAGGACATCCTGAAAATTATTTTTCGCACAATCCAGAAAGACTGTGCCAGCTCAAAGTAAAGCTTAAAAAATTCAAACCTTAAATGTTCCATTGCATTACTAAATTGCCAGGGGAGCTGCCTTTGAACAAGAACAAGAGTTTTCTCTGGCTGTTTCGCTACAGGAGTCAAATGCAGAAGATATTGAAGTTGAAAAAGACGAAAACAAAGACGAGGATGAAGGTCCTCTTGGGGTGGGAGGTCCTTCTCACTAAAAGAGAGAGACCATGGAATTGACTCAATACAACATACTATTGTAATGTTTTATATTGGGCTAATTATGTTTCTATAGCAATCAATTTAGTTTTAGTTAATATTGTCCACAAATAGTAAAACTGATTAAATTAATAATAGAAGTATTAAAGTACACCACTGTCGCTTTGTATAGCCCCAAGGGTTTGTATGAGTAAATTTTTTATGGAGTATGAATTTATTTGTGTGTCTTGGATATACTTTTCGTTCGTGTATTACTGATTTAATTATTTTAGAGAACTTACTTATGGGTTCATCTTGAGCCCGTACATCCCAATGCGTGCAGAATAAACATATTAATTCCAGTACTAATAACTAATAACTAATAACTAATAACTAATATTTTAGTTGCCCTTATATTTTCCAATGACAAATTGGAATGTTTTCCCCAATGTAGATAGTAGGAAAATTCATATAAAACCCTGACCATGAGCAAATGGGCCGAAATTCTGTAAATGATATTTGCCATGAGTCTTCCCTATCAAATAGTTTCTGAAGGGTGTATTTACGGCACGGACCGACACAACGGTGGCGAGGGGCAGGTAGCCCGCGCGTGTGCTCGTGTGTGCGTGGCGGGCGAGTGCGCGGAGACGAGCGGGTTGCAGCTGTCAGCTATTAGGCGTGATAAAACTCAAAACTATTATATTTGGGCTTGCTTCCTGCTTACAAAAAAATTTTCAAAGTATGATAGTTATATTTTTTTAAAGTGCATTTTTGGCCAAAGAAATTGAAACCAATTTTATTCCTATTTAAAGGATATATTCTTTTAGGTCATAAATTTAAGTCGTCATATAAAATTGAAATAATTTTGTGGATGTTTTGTAATAGTTTGTTTTAATCTACATAATTAATTATTAAAATTGGCAAAATATGGGTCCTTAGACTCTAGTGGTTTTTATGAAAGGCAAGCACCAATGTGACGTAAAACCACCACTTTATATGACAATAAGTCGTAAAATAATTGTGTCAAATTTTTTAAAATATTTTTACATTATTAGAAAATATTTGTATAGTCGAATTAAACACTTAAAACGGTATAATTTTCAACTACGAAAAACCCCTTGCACCACCTTAACCCAATGCATTGTATTTCTGGTGTCTGCTGTCCAAAACCATCATAAAAAAGTACAGGCCTAATAATCTATAGTCTAACGATTGTTCAGCTTAACAACTATTAGGCCTATTTATTTATTTTGAAGAAAATCTTACTAGAAAAGATTTATATGTAAACAATGGTTTTGATTTGTTAAATATTAATCATGAATTTTCTTTAAAATTCTGCATCAGATCTCTTCAACATCGATGTATACTACTGGATTGAACTCTAAATGAGCCCCAAACGGTCCGGGGTGGATAGCGCTGTAGGGCAACTGCGGAATCGGCGTCATTTCAACGACAGTGCACGCCGCCGTTTACACGCTCCTGTGCCACAACAGAGTGGTTAAAGTGCATTGAAATATATATATTCCGTTTCTATATTAAATACTGAATCCAACAGTATAAATATTTTTTAGTTCCTAAACTAAAGGTAATTATTAAAGGTGGAAATGTTTGAGAATCAATTTAGTCGGACATGGAAAAGTCACTAAGCGAGGATTTTTTTTTTTATTTTTGGGTCAGAAACAAACTTTCAGCGGGAAAGTTGTAGCCAATGAGACGAATTTCATGATTCGATCAAGAAACTTACGATAAAATGACTTGATCGTTGGCAATCGAATAAATAATAGTGGCGCGACGAAGTTCATTTTGAGCCTCGTGATCTCACTGAAGGCTACCGCGGGCTTCTGGAGCTACAAATCTCGTAGTTCATTCGATAATTATTTGTTGCTGTGTACGAATAAACATTTTTATTAATAATTTATTTTGACATTTGTAATTAAAATGCTGTGACGTATTAACGATTCATAACAGAATAATTGGGTTAACTCAACAGTTACATCGAATATAAAAACCAGCTACAAATGACAAGGAATCGTAAGAAAATGAAACTAATTTGACCATGTATGCCTTGTAATTGTAAATAAGGGAATTATGTTGTTGACAGAGGGAAAACAGGGAATGTTTACTTTACAATATTGTACCCCCTGTGAAGCAGTGGGTGGATGTGTTTGTTTAGGGGAAGGTCGGGTAGTATCGGACACTTAAGCTTTTTTTCGATTTTCTAATTAGCGATAAAAGAAATGATAATTTACTATGCAAAATATCAAAGTTTGAAATGTTATTTATCCACACATTTAATATAATAATTATTGTATTAATGAATGTATAATTTTTCCACACTTTTTCTAACCCTTACTTTTGGGCCCATTTGATTTTTGGAGGGTAGTATCGGACAGGGTTAACTACAACTGCTTATAGCTAAAATAAAACCCCTTGCAGCCTGAAAACACACTTTTATCGTTACAAATCGTTTCAACGCTATAAAAAACTTAACCATAAGTATAAAAAAATTGGTTTCCACTATCAGTTTTTTAGCTGATAACCTTAAGTCTAAATAAAGGAAATTGAGTTTCAAAGTTGCAAAATTAAGATCACTTTGGCTCAAACATTGTTGGTGTTTACATTTAAAGTCTTTTCTTCTTTGCTTCGTTCCCAACAAAAATATCATACACTTATAGGCCTAATAGAGATGGCTGTCCTCAAGCTGAGCACAGTTTTCGGGAGGCCAACCCTTGCAATGTGAACATTGTATCCAGTTTTATTGAAACGTCTCGTCACAAATAATGCAATGTGTTTCAGACCTACTTTTTTCTTCTAACTGTAATTGCCTTTTTGTAATTTTTTTACATTTACGTCTTTTGCCTTTTTCAAAACTTTCTTATTTTCCTCCTTTGAAGACCTTGGTCCATTATTTGTATTTCTAAGTCAATCTTTGCGCTTTTTATTTTGTTAATTTTCTCTCTTATGATGTTCGAAAACCTAAAAATAAATAATGGGGGTAATTATTGTTTACCTTAAGTTTTTTACAATTATTTCAACAATTTACAACCTATCCATTCTGTCCGATACTACCCGACGCGAGCTTGTCCGATACTACCCGACTGACATGGTCCGCCATTTTGACTACCACTTCCATAATAACCAAACTAAAATAACCATTCACTTACAAAACAAAGTAAAGCCTCTTTACTATCTAATAGTGGTGTTGAATCATAAAAGTATTGACTCAGTTTAGCACATTGATGTCTCAAACATACGTACGTGCAAAGAAATTGTCACAAAAACAAAAAGAAATGTCACAGCGCAGACGATTATTGAGGTAGGAAACGCATAATGGCGCTCACAGTCTTTCTCCTTGGTGCTTCTGCTGATGTCCTAGTCAGTGCTGTCCCTAGCGGCAAAAGCTGGAAACAGCGTTTGTCCGATAATACCCGCTGTCCGATACTAGCCGACCTTCCCCTACATCAACAACCGTCGCGTTGATGAAGAACTAGAAGAGGTATCATTAATGAGTGAAGGTTTAGAGCAGTCGTATTCGTATTACAAAGACAATATAATTTATTATATTTGTGGTTTCATTGTCCGTAAAGTTGTGTTAAAATTACATTGTGGAGAATATAGGGATTTGTTATTTTCAGAAGAAGGAGATTTAAGTGTCCACACACATTTTACCGACTTTTGTCTAAAGGTAGATTAATAAGAGTTTCAGAAGATGTTTTTAAGATTGCCAGTTTCATCTATAAGTTAGCAGACATTCAGTGAGTCTGATAAACAATTAAACACCAAACACGTCCTGAACCAAGCCTGCAACTTTTTAAATACTCTGTTTATAAAGGTCACACCTCAAACTGTGTCGATGAGGATAATCATAGAATTTAGTTAATAAAGTTGATTGGAAACTTGTTTTTGAAAACTATCGGGCATCATAGGGTCAAAGAGGCAACCAGTGCTGCTAATTTGCCCAGTATTGGTCTGAGGCAGAAACTAACAAAACTTTGGTCAAAAATGTTTAGTATTCTTAGATGTTTTGAGTTATAAAAAGTTACAAGTTAGTTTTAAGCTTTGATCAATAAAGTATATGATTATAAAATGTAACTTTCCACTTTCATTTGTTTGTAACCCCACCCTACACTTATGAACGTGTACTAAAAAGACATAGTCATCTTGAAATTTGGATTTTATACTACAATAAAAACATTTGTATCAATAAATTAAAATGTTCTATATAATTTTTTTAACTGTCTATATACTGGGCTTCATTGTATTTCATGATATAACAAACTGTGTTACTGTATTGTGTAAATAATATGTATTCAAACATTTTGTTTTAAATTCATAAACTGTAAGATTTTTTTAATAAAAACTAAGAGAAAATAGTTTATTAAAGAATTGCCATAATTTACAAAGGGTTAAATCCATTCATAGAAGCAATTGGAAGTGACATTTCACTTAAATTCCAAGTTTGAATTAATTTTAAAATTAAAATAACGATAAATAGTAGCCAATATGTGTGTCTATGGAAGCAGAATATACTTGAGAACACGAATCAAAAGGTTTGGTATATATACAAAATTTCATTGCCTTAAAAATGTAATTTAAGTAAGCGCGCGTCACGATTTTCCCTATGCTGCCCGTGTTAGCGGCCGGCGCTGTTGCCCTACAGCGCTCATCTCGGCCGGACCGCGAATCGGTTCGCTGCAACACGGGAGCGAGCAATCCAGTAGTATACAGTAGACTTCCTCTTAACCGGCCACCTTTTAACCGGTCTCCGCTTTAACCGGCCTACCCTGGCACAAAAACATCATCTTTTTAACTGGCCATTTTTTATCTCAACATTGCTTTAACCGGCCATGTTTCGTGGGAATCTTTGTTTTCTTATCTAATGTATCATTCAATTCCACATTATATCATGATGTTCTCAAACCACCTAAATGTACTGTCCTGGACGGAAGTGTATGCCACCACTGGAAGTGAATGTGGACCTGCTATCCAATAGATAATATAGGAAACAAATTATTATTAGTTGTTTTGGTCACTGATTTCATCGGTGTCGGATGTTAGCTATAAATTATATAGAGTAATATATTTATAGTTGGTTTTTTTTTCAAGCCATAATTGCATTTAGTCCATATGAAACTGTAGTTTGGAATTTTTAAATGTACATCGGTTTAATCGGCCAAATCATTAACCGGCCGAGGCCTAGTCCCAAGATGGCCGATTAAGAGGGTGTCTACTGTACATCGATGCTCTTCAATTGGACGCCAATTTAAAAGCTAAACGCTTTTGGAGTTAAAAAAAAATGTTTAAATAAATATTGCCACAGTGAAGTTTCTTAACATATTTATTATTACTTTAACAATGCTCGATTACGATTTGTGTTTTAGTTAGTTAATATGCATAACCTCAAGAGTTTTATCTGCATAACGCAGAGTTTTTTCTGCGTGATTGAGAACTACGATTAGGTAAAGGAACATCGGGTGTGGCTACGTTTTTAATGGGTGACCACCTAATATATGAATGATAGAAATGTTTCTTACTTTATTTTTACAATGCTTTACCAAATAGGTTGATAGAGGACTGAGTAGTGTATTCAACCTTTGTAGACCCATTCAGCCTATAGAAAATTCCCTTCCATCGTGTTACATTACATTACATTATATGGTTAATTTTTGTGTGTCTTATTAGAACAGAACGTTGGATTCCTACATTAATATAAAAGGTTCAAAAGAATAAACCGGGCCAAAACGATGGCCAGATATTTAAAATGGAAACACCTCGGGAAATATATCGGCCAATTAATTTTCCCGCCATTTCGGACAAGATAATAACAAGTAGTAAATAAAAGAGAATAGTAGGCCTAGCCCGTTCGCCCAAACTTGGGCCTTGGGCCCACGGACTTCCGAGGGAGTAGGGCTCCGACACCGACGTGTGGCGGTAATTAATATACATGAACAGAGCTGGTCGCGGCTCACAAATATATATATATATATATACATATATTGGATTTTTCAATGAAGAACACCCCATCTTACCACCCCTTTCTGACCTTGATAAAGTTTAAAAAGACCTCTAGTGTACACAATTAGCATTTTTACAAAATGAACGTAGCCTATAAAATAACAAAAAATATGGTACCTATAAATAAAAAACAGAAATGTTTTTAGAAAAAAATAATTTTGTTTCTAATATTTGCTAATGATTAAAAAATTGCCATGTTAAAGTATCCGAGAAATAACTGGGAAATTGAAAATTGTCTAAACAAAAGCATTTAGTAGTAGTTTCTAGAAGTTTTCTTGGCTTCTCTCAAAATCGATTTGTCATTTGGCCAAAATATCAACTTTTCAGCTACATAATAGATTTGTACAAACTTGGTATTTATAATAGAAAGTTAAGTTTTACACGTTTTATATGTCTTATATATTATTTTGATAACAATTCACATTTTTAAAACCCATCTTTGAAAATTTCAAATGGCCGCCATTTTGAAACAGAAATAGGCAGAAATAACAAAATTCATAAGTAAAACAGTCTTAACGTACACAATTCACGCACACAAGTCAAGTGAAGTTTCAACACAATTCCTCAAGTGATTTTGAAATTATAGTTAATTACTGTAACAACAAATTACATACTCACAGACAGAAAATCATAGGCAGCGGGGACCCATGGTTATGGTTATATTGTAAAATAAGTTTTTCTCATGTAAGGAACTAATATACAAATGGTTCCAGCGAGTTCCGGGGCATAATTTTGCATGGCATAATTATGGTTAATCTATGGTTATTGTATTATATTTATCAACAGAATATAGCTTTCTTATCATTAGGCTCTGACCCTACCTCAAATATTCCTCAAACAGTAAAAATGTTAAACATTTATAGCTTCATAGGGAAAATCTTAAAAGGCTACAAACTAAAACCAAAATTGTAATTTGAAAGGTAATAATAAATTTTCTCCTGCTAGAGTGTTGATGCTCTATGCAGTACATTATTGCGTGCACTCTGCCTACTTCAAGTGTTTAGGCATTATGATGAAATTTGAAGGTTTTGATTTATTGACAGTGTCTAATCGTCTAATTTATTAGGTGTTTAATTTATTGAATCCCA
>JAQYXR010001123.1:0-41362 GCA_030545055.2 Neoaliturus tenellus | reverse complement strand
ACAACAATAGAAATCTTAAAGCTAAAAATAAACCTAGGATATATAAGCCTACATGGGCATTTCTATTTACATGTGTTATTTCTTTTGCAATAAGGGATTAAATGTGGAATGTACAAGCTAAGAGGGAAAGAGTGCTGGAATCGACTTATTTTGATATGAAATAGATTCATCACTGTGTCCTGAGTGATGTATTCGAATCAAATACTCGGTGGTAATCGAACAGAGTGAAAATACGTATTTTACTAATGTAAACTATACTGTCCAATCGTTTCTATGGGTAACACTGTTATCTATTCATATGTTAGGACGACGATGATTTTTATTACGTTTTCAACGGTCAAGTTTCAATGGTCTCTTCAAGCTAAGATTACAAACATTGAGGTCAAAAATAAGGTTCAATCGAATATTAAAAGATTCATATTGAACTCAATATAATAATTTTACATGAATATGAAAATACTAAAAGAGTTTAAAGAATTATCATGGCTCTGCGGGTATAAGGGAATGTTTGATTTGCAATCATATCAATAGGGATTGTAAGATTAGACGTAATTATTTTATTGATGCAACTCTACAAAGCTAATACACAGTTCTATAATTATTTCCAATCAATCAAGATAAACAGGTTAGTGAAAGTGTTATCTGATAGGTAAAAATATGTCAAGGTCCTGAGTACGGTATTAATTTAGGAGAAGGTTGAAACGGAAAGTAGTTCAGGTAATTGTAAAAACACACGACGCTACTTTCTATAGTCTCTTCGTGCAAGGAAAGTTAACGAATTAGACCACGCCATGCTCAGATAACATGCGATATGGCATTGGCCCGAATTGGTGACATTCAACCTCAACCGCTACTCTCAACGGGCTGTTGGCACTTTTCCAACGAAATTTGGGAAATATTGTACGGTAGTTTGTTACTGGTTTATACATAGCGTGAAATTAACACTCTAAAATTAGCTCAGCGGATAATTTATAGTTTAAAATGAACTAGGCCTAAAGTATAGCTGTTTAAAATAAGCCAGTTTTAATGAAGTGAGTTTTAGTTTGAAATGAGGCGAGCAGGCTTGAATCATGGTGTGAAATTAGCAGTTAGTGATTTTATACGACTACCAAAAACTTTGAAGATAATCCTAAAAAGAAAATTACAGAATTATAAAAGTAGGCCTATACAATACCGAAATTATTATGTTTTGATTCAATCCTTGCATAGATAATATGAAAATAGATAGTTTTTTACGCATGTAATACTTTTAAGGGTTTATGTACAGAATTACCGAGAATTAATGCTTAGGTCGTGTAGAACACATTAATTAACTGTCGTACCCCTCTTGTAAAACGATTTTCCATACGTGAACCATAAAAACATATAACCCTAATCATCACGCCAAATAATAGGAAAAGTGTTAATGGGTTTTCGTATATATTGTTTAAATATGTAGACTATTTATTGTGTTTCAACATCCAAATCGTAGAACTATAAAAAATTCTATAGTTTATTTTATGGTTCTATCACAGAGTGATTCTAGTTTATTTTAATCCTTCCATAGGGTAGGCCTATAAATGGTTTTAACTTTTCTAACGTTGAAAATACCTTACTCCCTCCTTTTCTCCGCTACATAACTGGACGCTAGTCGGACTCATAGCCGACGCACGGGACTCAGTCTCAGTGCCTCTGGCTACTAGTCGCCCAAAAACAATTAATCACTTAAAGCACTCTATTCAAGCATGTACTATTTACATGATTTTTTTCTGTCATGCAGAGCATGATACATACTGTGCCGTGTAGATATCATTTATTTATTTGGTTTTGTTCATTGCCAATGTAAGGTAATGGAGACTTTCTTGAATCATCTACTCATTCATTCGGAAATAATACAAACATGACAAACGTGAATTCGTATGCATGAGATAACACATAGCACATAACACATTTCGCATGATAAAATTCATAGCAACAACTCCTGTGAATGCACCGAACAGAAACATGAATCGGGAATCCAAATTGATCAAGGTTCAACGCCCCACTGCTGAATGAGGAAGTCGCTTCGAAGTGGAGTACTGGAGTACAACGGGAGTTCTAAATTAAACGCGGTCGCTCGCGTGGCGTTCAATATCCAGGTTAAAGGGGAACTCCCCCCCCACCAGGGCATACAACCCACCACCCACCACCCCCGGTAAAACATACCCTACTTTCACATCGTAAACTGGCAACGTGTCACGACCGGCGTGAGATGAAAATACGTGCGAACGCTTTGGATACGGTCCGGGCGATTTGATAAGGTGATGGAGGTGGCGAAAGGATGATAATCGAGGAGGTCAACGGGTCACTAATTATTTAAACTTGTTTAAAAAAAATAACCGGTAATTGAGTTGCTATTGTCATGGGAAATATCGCCGCCTGTGATGAACATTATAGGCCTAAACACTAAAGCCAATATTACAGCCTTCTAAAATCCATTGGAAAAAATTCAAACAAATTTTTTGTCTATAGCTCAAGGTCAACTCAAAAAAGGTATGGGGATTCAATCTTTTTAGGTTTAATGCGAGCTAACCCTTGAAAATAGGCCTAATTAAATGAGCGAAACATAAAATGAGCGAAAATTCAATCTTATGTTTCAATTATTGTTAGGTCTATTGACAACCACAGAAAATCGTAAATTTATCAGTCACAAAATTAAAAAAAAATGATACAGTAGGTACCAAAATATAAACTTATACTGTAGATATAATCTTTTTTTATATAGGCTATTTCACCACGGCATCATATGGAAAAAAATTGTAATACTACGTGAATTTTATAATTGTGTAATTCTGTTAATGAATTATAGACACTTATAAGTTTTTAATAAAAGCAGTTGACCGGAACCGAACATGAAATAGGCCTACTATGATACAAAATTGTAATATTGGCGTTGATACATAGAAAACCGCAGTTATTTTTTGAAGCACAAAACAAAAATTATTTTTCTCCAACACTAGTTTTAATATACAGGGTTAAATTTTTACGTAAAGGAAGGAGTTGGAAGGGGTGGAGGGGCGAGGGGTTAGGGGCGAGGCTCGCTTGGCGAACATTGACTGTCTATTGATCACGCGGCCTTGACATGCTTGTAAAAGAACTTTTGTCTGACCTTACCAGCTGTGCGGTATGGCTACAGGTTGTCTACACTGTGAGCCTAGGGGTGTCGTGAGGGGAAAAGGGGCGAGGGGTTTAGGGGCGAGGCTCGCTTGGCGAACATTGACTGTCTATTGATCACGCGGCCTTGACACGCTTGTATACGAACGTCTGTCTGACCTTACCAGCTGTGCGGTATGGGTACAGGTTGTCTACACTGTAGGCCTAGGGGTGTCGTGAGGGGTGAAGGGGTGAGGGGTTTAGGGGCGAGGCTCGCTTGGCGAACATTGACTGTCTATTGATCACGCGGCCTTGACATGCTTGTATACGAACGTCTGTTTGACCTTACCAGCTGTGTGGTATGGGTACAGGTTGTCTACACTTTAGGCCTAGGGGTGTTGTGAGGGGTGGAGGGGCGAGGGGTTAGGGGCGAGGCTCGCTTGGCGAACATTGACTGTCTATTGATCACGCGGCCTTGACATGCTTGTAAACGAACTTTTGTCTGACCTTACCAGCTGTGCGGTATGGCTACAGGTTGTCTACACTGTGAGCCTAGGGGTGTCGTGAGGGGAAAAGGGGCGAGGGGTTTAGGGGCGAGGCTCGCTTGGCGAACATTGACTGTCTATTGATCACGCGGCCTTGACACGCTTGTATACGAACGTCTGTCTGACCTTACCAGCTGTGCAGTATGGGTACAGGTTGTCTTCACTGTAGGCCTAGGGGTGTTGTGAGGGGTGGAGGGGCGAGGGGTTAGGGGCGAGGCTCGCTTGGTGAACATTGACTGTATTGATCACGCGGCCTTGACATGCTTGACCAGCTTCCGGTCAAGATGGCGGTGGACGAAGAAAACCCGAATTGTGGTGTGTGTGAAAATGTAGTAAAAAGACGTATAAAGGGAATCTCCTGTGATGGGTTTTGTGAGAGATTTTTCCATGCTGAATGTGTAAATTTGGACAGTGATAAATATGACATGATACGTGACCTGAGGAAAGTAGTGCTGTGGATGTGTGAAAGATGTACCGTCAGGTTAGGTAAGATGAAAAACTACGTTCTGAGGACAGATGACGTATTAAATATTCATGATATGATGGAAAACCTTATGAACGCTATTAAGGGCCTATCTGATGATAACCTAGCTATAAATGAAAGACTAAATTTAATTGAAACATCAAATTCGAGGTTAAACTGTAATGTGTTAAGCAGACGACCGGAAATGTGCAAAGAATCTGACAAACACGCTCATGAAGAAGAAGACAAAGTTATCCAAAGTGAACCAAGTTGTGAGCAGCAGCAAGTAAACAATCTAGAAAATACCAAGACTGGTGAAAAAGAAAAATCTATTGAGTCGACCAGCGACCGAAATGACGATGGCAGTGGCCTGTTGAATATCCAAAATGGAGGACGACAACAACAACAACAAAATGACGTTTTGGATCTTAGTGTCATTCCATGTGAGACTATTGGTGATGTGACTAAGTTGAGCAGTGGCAGTTCAACCAAAGGTGACAAGATATATGTTCAAGACGGGGGCGAAAAAGATGGCAAGAAGTACAATACAGTAAAAGAAACCGCTTAGGTTGTGCTCGTTCGGATCCAAGATCTAAAGCATCTTTCCCTCTCCGTGAAAAACAAGTAGGCCCAGGCCAAACTTCTGACCTGGGAAACAAGAAAACGTATAAGGATGCTTTAGAAAGTAAAAGAAAATCCACAAGCAGGGTGGATAGTGCAAAAGTTAGTAGGCCTAGGCCTATTGTGGGGACTAGTGTTTCAAAGGAAAATGGACTATTGAGTGGTGAAAAGAAAGCCTGGTTTCACCTAGGTAAGGTTAGGTCGGGCACTACAACAGATGATGTTAGTGGTTTTATCTCTAAACAATTTCCTAATTTAGACTGTATTGTAGAAAAACTTGAGAGCAAGGGCCTAAATTGCAGTTTTAAACTTGGTGTCGACTTTGACCAAAGAGAGAAGATACTTGACAGCTCAGTGTGGCCTAAACATGTGACGCTGAAACGTTTTTTATTCAAGAGACCGATAAACAATCACAGGCCAATCCTGCTTAAGTACTCAGCTATTAGGCCAAACCCAGACGAACCCCATTTCTCATAGTAATAACTCAGATAATAATCAAGGCCTAAACTTAAACCTAGCTTTCGTAAATGTTCAATGTTTGCGTACAAAATATAATCTGATTTCTTTGTTTGAGAATCAAAACAACCTAGATATACTTGGAATAAGTGAACACTGGCTGGATCCTAATGAAGTAGAATATTACAGAAAAATCGGTGACTTGACTTTTGCGGATGGGTTTTCAAGGCTACAGCATAAGAATGGAGGTGTATCAATTTATTTAAGTAAAAAGCTAAATTTTGTTCCAGTTAAGTTAACTCAGTTCTGTACTGAAATGCACATTGAACTTTGTGGAGTTGAGCTAGTGGACTACAATATTATAGTCATCTCACTCTATCGTCCCCCTGACGAAGATTTTGAGATTTTTTCAGAAGTCCTTGACAGATGTCTCTGCAGATTAACAAATTCCGATAAAACCATCGTAGTGGGTGGTGATTTTAATGTACCCTGAATATACCCTCAGCTCACACCAAGGATCTTGAAGCTCTATTGCGTGGACAAGGGCTGTTCATCGCAAACTACCTACCTACCAGAGGAGACAGGTGTCTGGATACAATCAGAGCCGCATTTAGCCAAACGGCGCCCCTAGGCACATAAAACAGATGCGCCCTCCGTGCCGCAATACCGGCCAAGAAATACAAATAAAGTCACGATTATTTTTTCCGATCCGTGTAGTTTCTAAATAACGGCCACTTAAAATCCAAATATCTCAAAACCGGTAAATTGTATCAAAAATTTTCAAGAGACAAAAAGGTTACAGATTTATTAATTAACGATACCAAGATTCTACAGATCTAACAACAAATAACGGAGTTATGCAATACGGCGGCATGGCTCGCACGGGCGTCATATGGCACGGCCCGCAGTTTTTGAGTGGTTGCGTGTACTCGCATACATATTCTGTGGTACGAGCGGAAACCCGGCGTTCCGCACTTTCCGGCAAAAGAGATCAGTCGTTTTAATAACTTAATTTACTATTGCGAGCTGGGTAGAACGACGAAAATAACGTACCACCCGTCTCGAAAAAGCCGTCACGGTGTGTACGGTAACTCGGAAATGTCCTGAGATTCCTTCTCCCGAATCTTTTGCAAAACTGCGGTAGGTGCGAACTGTCGGGGAGGGTCCGTTGCGTGCCGTATCGCCCTAGTTCGCGCACTCGTATGAGTTTCAATGTTAAAACTTATAAAAATTGCGGTACCGCCCATCCGTCTGTGCCGTGCAGCCGTTGTACGAAAGTAGCTTATTGTAGTTTTTCAATAAAATAACCGTAATTTTCATGAAAAAAAATAAAAATCCAGGTTTTTATACAGAAAAACCTGAATAGCTCGGTTACTTTTGTTAAATCCTTATCTTGGTATGATTGGATGTATAATTTATTTTTGTTAAATTTTTTGTGTCCTGTAAAATATTATTCAACTTTACCGGGTTTGAAATATCTGAGTTAAGTTTTGTAATGGCGACCATTTTTTTACTATTTGGAAAATATTTTCCCCTGAAAATGAACATTGGTGTGATAAAATTTAATGCCAAATAATGAATTAATATAGTGATCCGTTGCGGATATAAAAATTAAGTGTAAAAACAAAGTGGCGGATAGAGGCTAAACGGAGCCAAAATAAAAAAAATGTACTACACATTTTAGATTTTTTATGTGTAGAATACAAATATGCATAGTCAGTGACGGGGTTTAATGCCATACTGTATACACGAATATATATTGTGATATTTTAAATAAATCAAATCCTCTAAGTATAGTGTTATATACTTCACAGTAATTGGCATATAATCTGTCACTGTTACTTCATTTCTTCAATCTTCTTCACTTCTTCAAAAATTCAATCTTGAAGTGAAACATCGACAATACTATATTGTAATGAAAGAAAAATGTATGTAACTGCGGGTTTTAAATAAATAATAACTATTTTTACCGTCAAAACTTTATTTGAATTATGTAAAAAAATCAAGGATTGAGTAGGCCTACGATTTGTTTCGTTGGCCGCCGATGCGCCGCAAAGCAACGCAGAAAGGTCTGCACGAGCCCTGCTTTCACTTTGCGTCGCACTATTTTTAAATCGTTTATACGGCAATAATTACACGAATGAATAACAAATTTCACCTTTTTAACCCCTCGGAATTTTGCGCCCCCTAAAAGTTTGCGCCCTAGGCCTGGGCCTAGTGGGCCTAGCGGGAAATGCGGTACTGGATACAATCGCAACTAATCTCAATATTTGGGACTACAAGGTTAAAGTATCTGCGGCCGTGATTGCGGACCACCAGCCCGTGACGATGAATGTGAGGATTCCAGTGGTAAGTGAGCTTCCATCTGTTTCTTGGCATAAAAAATTACCTTTTTCATAAGAGAGTAGTTAATGAAGACGTGTTTCCTCTTTTTAGAAATGCATTGAAAAATATAAACTGGTTCCATGAGTTGAGATTAAATGGTAATGATCCTGTAGTTTCTTTTCAATTATTTCACAATAAGCTTATTGAAGTTTTTAATGCTTTTTTCCCACTAACAACTAGGCCTAGGTCAGTAAAGTCAAAGAACAAAGGGCGTAGGCCTATATCCCGCTCAAATGCTTGGTACACACCTGAACTTGGTAGGCTTAGGTCATTAGTTGTTATGATAAATGACAGGTACAGGGCAGAGAAATCATTGGACCTTAAGAATAAGTTATACACATTGTACTTGCGAGTAAAACGTAATTACAAACAAGAGGTAGATACTGCTAAGAGACTTTCAACTGCGGAATTTATTGAAAATTCTAATAACAAATGCAAAGCGGCTTGGTCTATAATAAATGGGTCAAGAAAAAAGAAAGAGACGGTAAATGGCTTGTTGAGTCCTGATGATTTTAACTTTTATTTTCAAAATACAGTTAAAGAGATCGTCAATGAAATGAAACCGTCAGATGATACCAGGGCCGCGGATAATGTGCCTGTGTTCTGTCCGACTGTCTTGAGAGAGTGGAAACCCACAACACCTGAAGATGTAGTGAAAGTCACCAAAGCTTTTTCAAATTTAAGAAGCCCTGATGTATACGGTTTTTCGCCATGGATTTTTAAGTACATTGTTGATGAAGTCGCGGAACCACTGTCAGCAGTCATAAACGGATGTTTGAGCGTAGGAATTTTCCCCAATTGTCTAAAGATGTCTCGCACTGTACCAATTTTCAATAAAGGGGATGCTAACCTTGCATCCAGCTATCGGCCGATTTCCATAATTCCACCATAGCTAAGGTAATAGAGAAAATCATGCAAAGTCAAATTGTTACACACTTCGAAACCAATGACTATTTTTCCAGCTCGCAACATGGTTTCCGGACGGGAAAATCTACTGCCACAGCAATCATCTCTTTGGTTAAGGAGACACTAAATGCTTTTGAGGAAAAACAATCTCTAGCATTAGTCCTATGCGACCTCTCAAAAGCATTCGATGTAGTGTCACATGACATCCTGCTTGAAAAACTTGAACGTTACGGTATCGGAGGTGTTGTGCTCCAGACATTGGATGGTTATCTTAAGGACAGACAGCAGATGGTGGCAGTTGAGGGAGCTCTTTCAGCACCAGTCAAGATGGACCACGGCGTTCCCCAGGGCTCGCTGTTAGGCCCTACCCTGTTTTGATTTTAATGAATGACCTAGGTTGGGAGGGTGAAACTCTGCTTTTGCGGATGATACCACTCTCTATGGCAAGGGAAAACATCCTGAAGAAGCGGTTACTAGATCTGAGCACCTTTTTGAGAAGGCAAAAAGCTGGTTTGCAAACAACAACCTCAAGCTAAACGAAGTAAAGACTCAAAGGCTTTTATGTACCCTCAGCAGAACATCGCCATCACTCGACCCCCCAGTAAAGCTGTTAGGATTTGTAATTGACCCAAAATTAAAATGGGATTCTCACATCAGTGCGGTTTGCATTAGACTAAGCAGGGTAATTTTCCTGCTTAGGAAGTTAAAATTTCAGATTACTGGGCAGTATTTGCTGACTGTATACTTTTCCCTGTTCCATAGTCATGTTACATACGGAGTTAAACTATGGGGCCATGCGACAGGTTGTACACGTATTCTCAAATTACAAAAACAAGCACTTAGAATCATTACAAACAGCAATAGACTAGAACCATGTCGACCACTTTTCATATCGCTTAAAATTTTCACAGTCTTCAGCCAATATATTTTTGAATGCCTTCTCCACATCAAAACAAATCTAAATCTGTATGAAATCCGAGGCCAAAAGCATGGGCATCACATTCGAGGGACTCAGCAAATACACACCAACCGTTATAGACTGTCGATGTCGAGGGACAGTTTCCCTGCCATAGCTGTTAGAATGTACAATGTTCTGCCACAGCATTTAACAAAACTAGAAACAGCTGCTTTTAGGCGTAGAATAAAGGACATTCTACTTGGGAACCCTTTCTACTCCCTAGAAGAATTTTTTGAAGCTGCTAGTTCGCTAGGAGGTCCACCGCCAAAGTATAGTTAAACATATGTTTTGTAAATAGTGTATATAGTATTGTTAAGTTTTTTAGAAGAAAATATTTTTGACGCTATCCATCCGGCTTAGGCTGGTCAACGATGAAGAGGAGGTAATTCAGGTAATTCAGGTAATTGTATATGAACGTCTGTCTGACCTTACCAGCTGTGCGGTATGGGTACAGGACACAGGTTGTCGGCTATACTGGTGTTGACTAGCTGTATGGGTGTTGTGTGGGGAAATTCTTATTTCACTAGCATTGTCAAATCTCAAAAACTAAACACCACGTAATGAAGAAGAAATGTAAAGTATCCATTACACACTTTATAGCACTCGATAATTCTTAATACTGCAGGTCTCCCGTTAATTATAGTTAATTAATTCATCATGGTTAGTTAATTAATCCTAATAAACAAATTATTCTTTGCAAAGGATTTGAAGATTCCTTAAACTTTTGGTAAACCCTAAAAGCGGCATAATGTAAACATTTTAGTGTGACCCTTAGATTGTGAGACTGATCAAAAAGGTAGACGGATTCATGATGACCCGAATTTCTTTCCTCGCGTCCTCGGTGGAGAAAGTGTGCCTTCCTTATTGGTTTTATCGCAGCTCTCTAGATTTACATTAAATTTTTATTTCCTTTTAAAACATCCTTAAAATATTAGTTATGCCAGTTTTTGTTATGCCAAACCTGTCAGTTTCATTACAGGCATAAAAAAGTTCAGCAGGAGTGTGTTTGACTTTTTAGCGTACCATTAGGCTACATTCAAAGAAAATATACAGCAGTACCAAAATTTGTTGTTTGTACTCTTAACCAACACTGTGTGTTCCTCTGAAACAGGCCTACCATACAACAAAATAACAGACCTACTGAATTTAATTGGATTGGAACAATATAGCCTAAGCTTATATTCTAGTCGGAAAATTCTTTCGTACATGAATAATTCAGATTCGGCAGAGAATGCTACATGTAGGAAACCATATCGACCGAGATTCTCTCACATAGGTTATATACTACAGAACATCGAAGAAGCACAAAGTTCATTGATACCTGGAAATGATTAATTTATTGCACCGGAAACATTTAGACCATAAAAATAATAGAAAACAGTGCAATCAGCATTGAGTAGGTGATTTCTTACCTGCTGAAAAGTGGGTGCCAAAGATTAGTGTGGGTCTCGTCGACGTGTGGGGTCATCGATCCAGTGGTGCTGCCGACCTCCCCGTGCTCGTCAAAGTTGAGTAGCTTCGGCCTGGAGTTGGGATCCACCAGATGCTGGGGCTGCTTCACCTTTAGCTTGGGCGGCTCCGGAGGCATCTTGACGGGCTGCGAGGTCATTCGGATGGTCGTCTCTTTGGGGAGCATCGTTGTGGAGGTCGGATACGCTTTGCTAACATGGCTCTTGACCTCCGGCTGCTTCTGCTTGGTAAGGAAACTCATCATAGCTTTGCTACTGTTATTGCTGCTGACGCTTGTATTATGCTTTGGCTGATGAGTTCTGCTGAACAGTTCAGAAGTGCTGAGAGCACTGACTGTCGCTGATTCACTCTTTGACACAGTCGGCGTGATTGTAGAGTAACTGCTGTAGTTGTAGCTTCTCTGTCTGCTTGGGAAGGATTGCGCTTGGACCGAGGGCGTGGTTTTGTACTGAGAGCTGCTCGATGGTAGGGATGTCGTGGGCGTGGAAGTTGGAATGCTAAACATTGATGTGTAAGGATACTGACTGGTAGACCTGTACTTATTCTGTTGATAATTTTGACTGATCGGACTCGTTCTCGCAGCAGTGTGTTTCGTTTCCTGGTGTTTGCTGACAGTCGGCGTTTGGGTTTTTGGACTGTACTTGGTGTCTTGGTAGCTCTGATATAATTTTGATAGGTTGTTTGGATTAGTCGATGCCAGACTCTGAGCTGTGAACTGATTGGTGGCTGCCTGCATCATAGCTTCGTTCCAAAGGGCAAATGCTTGTTGAAATTCTAGTTGGCTTTTATAGTCATAAGCGTTGATACCGGGGGAGGTAGCTGTCGGCATGAGGTAGGGATTAGCCATTTGTGGGTATGTCCCCGAAGGAAATACCATGTTTAGCATGGCCATAAAATCTTGGGTGTTCCCACAAGCCATGGCGGCAGCCTCCAATTGACTTAGATAAGGGAGCCACATCATTTGGTTCAAAGCGGTTGCGGTGGCGGCATCCAAGGTAGCTTGTTCCTGCTTCATCTGCTGTTGCAAAAGCTGTGCTTGTTGTTGGTATTTCAGTATTTCTTCTTCTTTTCCCGCGGCTTGTAAAAGGCTCTGAAGATGAGAAAGAGATACTACTAGCAGGTCCGGGTCTGTGAGGAGTTTAGGATAAGACATATTTTCAGACTTCATGGCCAACAGTCTTGGAATTTCTTTGGCTGGATTTGCAACTAACGCAGGCAGCCTAGCCCTTGGCACTAATAATGGATCTGGAACATTGAGTTCAGGGTCCGACAAAACTTCTTTAAGTTGAGTTAGAGGGTCCATTTTACTGATATGTTCGTCATTTTCATTCGTCAACAATTCGAGTAACCTTGACTTGGTTGTTGAGTCTGCTGTTTGTTGGGTATCATCGTTGTCTTTAGGTTTGCAAGCTTTAGTTTTGGTAAAGGATTCCTTGTTTCTATTTAAAATGGTTTTTAAAGTTATATCCTCTACTTTCATACGTTTGGGCTTGGGCTCTAATTCGGGAGACGAAAACTTCCTACCATCTGACGAGCTAACGGTTGGGCTGGCACTTTTTCTAGAAACACCTAAATACAAAGGCTCTTGCTGGTCTGACGAATCAACTTTTTCAACATTTTTGTGACTTCTTTTTGGACAGGACAAAATTGATTTTAGGAACTTTGTTTTGCTCTGTTGATGAGCAGGAGGAATTTTCTTCTCGACTTTTTCCTCTGGCTTCTTCGTGGCTGATGTTACTGGAAATGGTGACGATAATTCAGTGTGCTCTTTCATGGGAGGTGGTGGAGTAGGAAACATTTCCAGAAAGTCGTCTGTCCGTAGCGAGAGTGGAATTCCCCTATTGTCTAACTGGTCCTTACTTTTCAAATCTAAAACTAAATTAACTGGTGACGAATCGTTACTTCCTGCGTATTCTTCAGGCAAGTCATCGTCACTAAAATCCTCTACACATTCTTCTCCTTGTAAAATCTCTTCTATTGCCAATAGGTGATCCTCGTCCAAATCAGCCGTTATTTGTCTTTCTATCTCTTCTTGGCGAATCATCTCTGCTGTCTTGAGGTCATCGCGAGCTTGGTGGCTTAGATGTGAATGTTCGATACACTTAGTATCACTGTGCAAGTGGGCATCCAAAGTGGTAGTCTCTCTTGTAAGTTCATTTTGAGGTTTAGGTATTGACAGTTTTTGACCCAAAGATATGTCGGTACTAATTAAACTTGAGGAGTCTGACTTGGTTGTTGTGTCTGGTAGATGAATAGTGTCTGAATCTAAAGATGTGTCTGGCTGAAGTGATATTTCAGCCAAATTGTTTTCTGGTTCTGCTGAAGAAGGTTCAGGTACTGGTTGAGGAGACGGTTCAGGGGTTTGAAGGTGGGGCTCGGGTAATATTACCTCAGAAAGACGTTCATCATCGACGTCTTCTTGTTGAATGTCCTGGTCTTCTTCCTGAGGCATTTGGTCCGGGTTTTCGTTGTCTTTACCACTACACGAGCTAGACTCTACCTTGGGAACTTCTTCTTCTGTTTGCAGTGCTTTAATACTTTTCGCTTCAACTATTTCATTCGCTTCTTCATTCAATTTTTCATTCAATTCTTCACACACTATTTCAGACTCTTTTGCGATTTCTGAACTGACTTTGCTTGACTGATCGACGGTTTCTACTACTTCATTATATTTTTCTATTTGTACATCAATTGCATGTGTGGTTTCAGGAATAGACTCTGGTGTTGTTAAGGTGTTTTCAATTGGTGCCAAAGACTGATTTTCTTCTACAGTGTTAGTGGTATTTACTTCCATTTTCAGATGGTTGATTTCGCATTCAGTTCTACCAGATTCTTGATTGCTGTCAGTATGGAGAGGTTCAGTTGTATTTACATTTTCTTCCGGAGTAACCGTCGAAGTGGGGAACTCATCTTTTAGTATTACTTTACATTCTTTGATATCTACATGTTTTACTGAACAAGTCACTGGCTCTGTAGTTTCTGGTTCACTTAATGCCGGTTCAGATTTGATATTGTCTGAGATTTCACATTCGGTGAAGTTTTTCTGTAAGTCCACTTCATCTTCACCCATTTCTTCATCACTCTCTTGTTGATCTATTTCTTGTTTTATTTTCAAACCATTTCCAGGAATGGACTCGAAATCTAACTCAGTATCATCCTCAACTGCGTCAGAGTCTGTCTTTGGTGTATCCACGAACGTGTAAACATCGATGTCATCAACCTTATTGTTTCTCTTCCTTTTACACACCTTAGTAGTTTTATGGCACGCTTTCTTATAACCAAAACTTCTCAATGTCGGATCGGATATGTTGGACTCCGTCACTATCTTATTTTCCTCTGTTTTATTTTTACTTATATTACAATAATTATTATTTACAACATCTACATTTTTATATACGTCTACATAGTTTTCTGTTTTAAAGCTTTTGTCCCTTTTTCTATCACAGCGTTTACTTTTCCTAGACACGCACCTTTTCGTCTTCTTCTCTTTGGTCTGAGGGTGTGAGACTAGAGAGGGGGGACACTCCACCGCCGGAGGAGGGGAGGGGGAGAGGTCCAATGAGCTCCGGGACAGAGCGGAGTCAAGGCGTTCCGTCCTGGGCATCGCTCTCCAACCGTGAGCGGTTTTAGTCAACCTTATCCTATTTCTCTTATCGTAATCCTCACAGAGGACCTCAACGATCCTAGTATCGTCTTGTTTGACCCAAAGAAAGATAGGATTGACTCTCGGACTGGGGTCCTCCTCTTTCCTCCTGTGATGTTTGTGTTTCCTCCTGTGCTTCCTGGAGATGTCGGAACACGCTGACGAGGTGGTCGAGCACGACGTAGACCTCCTCCGGGACTTTTTGCTCTCGTGGTCCCGTTTCCTATGCAGCCTCTTCGCAGCATCCGCGTCAGGTTCAAGGTGGTGAGCTTTGTCACGTGACGTGTCACCATCGATCTCCCGCGCGTCGTCGTGTAGTTGCCCGGTCTGCCGCGAGGGTGCGCCGGCCGCGGCCTCCACTCGATCCAACAGACAGTCCAGGATGCCCGCCACGACCGCTCCCCCCTCCGTCGCCGTCGCCGCCCCCGCGTCGTCGCAGGTGATCGACTCTATCAGCTCCGTCAGCTCCAGCTGGCTGTCCGAGTCGCTACACATCCTCAGATCTTCGTCCACTCCCGGACACATCGGGATCGGCAACACTCCTTGACCCTCGGGCCAAGGCATCCCAACACTCACCATGCCACTAGGTCACCCCGCACATCTACGCGTCGCGAACAAACACTTATCACCTTCCACCGTCACTAACTGTGTTTCAACACTTATCACCAACAGAGCGGTACGGGTTACCGGAGTCACTGATCTACTGACACTGAGACGAGAGTTGAGCGGCCGAGGCGAGCCGAGCGCCGGCGGAGACGGCCGAGTGGGTGGGAGGGGCCTGTGAGGGGCGTGACACAGTGGACCAATCACAGAGCGCGACGCCACCACCCCTGCTCGATACCGGAGTTAGTTGGGAGATGAGCCACTCATTGGCCCCTGCTACCCTCGCGGTTGTCCCTTGAAAAATTTCATAAAAAATTTAAAATATAAATAATAATTAACATAGGTAATAATTATCCTATCAATTATCACAAGGATGAACAAGTCTTATCTGTTCCAAACCCACTGCTTCTGAATTAAAATATTCCTACAATAACGAAAGGCGGAAAATTTATTTTAGTGGATAACACCACTACTTGCCATTCCGATTTTTACTCTTTTTAGCGAATTTCCCATAGGGAATAAGCTATTACCGTAGGTCTCATGGTAAGACCTAAGCCCGGGACCATGTTACTTTTTCGTTTTTAGGTGCCCAGAGACCAAAAATAATAGTCATTAAAAATTTTATATATATATATATATATATGTATATATGTATATATGTATATATATATATATGTATGTGTCCCTAGACACGATAACTCTCGTAAAAATGGTCCGATCGACACCAAATTTGGTAGAGATGTGTAATCCTACGTTTATTCGGATGAGTTCGTAAACCAGACACATCGACCTACCGGAAGGGGTAGTTTTGGGGGGTTTTGTACCCCAAAAATGGGTTTTTTGCATTTTTCATATGTAATTTTCAAAAATTTTTAATTTTTATTTTGACCATTGGATTTAGCTCAAAAAAACACACAATTTAGTATTTTGAAGCTTTGCTCTATCTCCATTGGTTACCGAGATATTACAAAGTCTAAAGACAGTACATTGTCTTTTGTGGCTCCAATGTTAATCTTATGGAGAATAAGGATGTGTTAATATTTCAATTATTAACCAATGTTTTTGGATGAAACTTGGTATTTAGCTTCATTTGGTTGAGATTAAACCATTTATGTAAAAAAATCTTCGTTTTTGTACTTATCATGGCAGCAAACCTGCATACTCTTTTCCCATGTTAATCATATGGAGAATAGGCAAACTCTTTTAATTATGGACAGATATTGATGAAACTTAATATATAGCTTTATATGGTCCAAATAAATTTTTTTATGCTTAAAATATACTTTTAGTGTTCCCCATGGCAGCACACCTGCATACTCTTTCCCTATATGTATCATTAGGAGAAAAGACAATATTTTCCTATTTATATGAGCACGTAATGAAATTTTGTTTACAATTTCTTCTGGTCAAAATTAATATTACTAATTTGGAAATTCGCTGAGTACGCAGGTCTGCTGCGAGGGGGGGGGGTATTATAGACTACTAGCAGTTACCCGGCGCGCGTTGCTGCGCTCAAATTAAGTTGTTTACATGAATAAAGCTATTTTAATATAACAAAAAAAGATAAGTTAAGTTTTAAGTTTTTTAATATAACAAAAAAGCCAATGGCATAGGAAGTAAGTATATATTACTGTAAGGCCAAAGGATAAACAGGTAGGGCCTATTTTGCAAATTTAAACGCAGAATAGTCAAAGTTTGCCTTGTATCTTATTGATCGTAATTGCAAATGCAAGAGTATCTATGAGCAAAGAGGCACGTCCATGTCAAATTTCAACCCCGGAGGCCCTAAATTATTTTTAAAGTCCAGTGGAGCACAGCCATACTAAAAAATATATTTGCAAAACCATTCTAGGTGAGTAGCCTACCTATGAGAAAAGAGGCATGTCAAAGTAACATTTCTACCATTGTGGCCCTAAAGTAATTTAAAGTCCAGTGGGGCGGAGCCCTAAAGAGCTTAAAAATTATATTTACAAAACCGTTTCCTAGTGAGTAGCTATGAACAAAAAGAATCATACATCAAATTTCAACCCCAGTGGCCCTAAAGTAATTTTAAAGTCCAGTGGAGCACAGCCCTACTATAAATATATAATAACTTCATAAAATATATTTGAAAAACAATTCTTGGTGAGTACCTATGAGCGAAGAGGCATGTCAAAGTAACATTTCTACCATGGTGGCCCTAAAATAATTTAAAGTCCAGTGGGGCGGAGCCCTAAAGAGCTTAAAAATTATATTTGCAAAACCATTTCATAGTGAGTAGCTATGAACAAAAAGAATCGTTCATCAAATTTCAACCCCGGTGGCCCTAAAATAATTTTAAGGTCCAGTGGGGCGGAGCCCTAAAGTGCTTAAAAACGATGATATGTGCAAAACCGTTTCTTAGTGAGCACCTATGAACTAAAAGAATCATCCATATAATTTCAACCCCGGTGGCCCTAAAGTGATTTTAAAGTCCAGTGGGGCGGAGCTCTAAAGATCTTAAAAACTATATTTGAAAAACTGTTTCTTAGTAAGCACCTAAGAGTAAAGAGAATCGTCTGTCAAATTTCAACCCCGGTGGCCCTAAAGTAATTTCGAAGCGAAGTGGGGCGGAGCCCTAAAGAACTTCAAAAACTATATTTACAAAAGCGTTTCTTGGTGAATACCTATGAGCAAAGAGGCACGTCCATGTTAAATTTCAACCCTGGTGGCCCAGAAGTATCTTTGAAGTCCAATGGAACACAGCCCTAAAAAGCTTCAAAAACTATATTTTTAAAATTGTTTCTTAGTGAGTACCTATGGGTAAAGAGCATCGTCCATCAAATTTCAACCCCCGGTGGCCCTAAAGTAATTTTGAAGTCCAGTGGGGTGGAGCCCTAAAGAGCCTAAAAAACTATATTTGCAGAACCGTTTCCTAGTGAGTAGCCTACCTATTAGCAAAGAGAATCGTCCATGTCAAATTTCATCTCCGGAGGTCCTAAAGTAATTTCAATGTCCAGTGAGGCGGAGCCCTAAAGTGCTTAAAAAACTATATTTGCAAAATTGTTTTTTAGTGAGTACCTATGGGTAAAGAGCATCGTCCATCAAATTTCAACCCCGGTGGCCTTAAAGTAATTTTGAAGTCCAGTGGGGTGGAGCCCTAAGGAGCTTAAAAAACTATATTTGCAAAACCGTTTCCTAGTGAGTACCTATGAGCAAAGAGAATCGTCCATGTCAAATTTCAGCTCCGGAGGCCCTAAAGTAATTTAAATGTCCAGTGAGGTGGAGCCCTAAAGTGCTTAAAAAACTATAATATAGTTTTTTAAGCACTTTAGGGAATCTATTTTGCAAGAAACTATTTTGCAAATATTATTTTGCAAATATTATTTGCAAAATAGTTTCTTAGTGAGTACCTATGAGTAAAGAGCATCGTCCATCAAATTTCAACCCCGGTTTCCCTAAAGTAATTTTGAAGTCCAGTGGGGTGGAGCCCTAAAGAGCTTAAAAAACTATATTTGCAAACATATGGCCTATGGACCTATGGTGCACCTATGGACAAAGAGAATCGTCCATGTCAAATTTCACCACCTGTATTCTTTTAAGTGTTATTGTCAGCTTCCGTAGGGCGGAGCCATAAAGACAACACAAACATTACACCTCACACCTGGTTACTTCTATGATTATAAGCATCTGCTTGAATGAAACTTTCAAATTTTTTAATTACAGCAGTTCATTTTGTAAACACTAAATTTCTAAAACCTGACACTGCACCATTGTATGCCCTCTGGGGCAGAGCCCTTTGGACAGATTTGCACTAAACTTCAAACAAACCATCCTTGAATAATGCTTAATAATGCCTGAAAGTTTTGTTGCAATCTGTTGAGCGGTTTCGGAGTCTATAGGCAACATATATATATATATATATATATATATATATACATACTTCCTCTTTTATAGATATAGATTATATCTATACTTATTTAATACGCTAAGGGTTTTTTTGTCTTGAGAACTCCTCCTACAATTTTCAACCGATTTTTTAGTTTTTGGTGACGTTGGATAGGGCTTGGTCTGTAGTTGTTTCCGCCAAAAAATGATGAGAATCGGACTTAAAATAAAGGCGCTATCCACAATTGAAATCTCAAAATTTCCCATTTAAATAACATTGGGATTGAATAAAGCATTTTAAACATCTGTTGATAATCAGCTGTAAATACGTGTAGTTTTGGTGATTAAAGATATTTACAATATTGGATTGGTCGGATGTCATTTATTTACAGCTAAAAGTAACATTTATACTGTATTAAAATAAAGTGCTCGATTTCGAGCAACACGTATACTAGTACTTATTTAATACGCTAAGGGTTTTTTTGTGTAGAAAACTCCTCGTCCAATTTTCAACCAAATACTGTATCGTCATTTATATCTACCAAAACTTTTTACCAGTACTTTTGACTGGTTAAAATAGCAATCGTAAATTAGAAAATTACTCAGAAACTACATTTATTTATTTATTTCCCACGGTAATACCATTTTACAAATAATGAACAAGCAATTAAGATGACAGACAAACATGCATAATTTAACCTACAAAACAACATATTAGTATAACAAAATTACAGTGAACTGCAGCCTACATAAAACAAGAATAGCGTGAATTAAATTAAGCTGGTGCACTGGCAGGAACAAAACGTGGACATAATATAATATCAATACATATAGTAACTGAAAAAAACTAACATAATAACTAATAACTATATAAATAACAAAACAAAAACGATATAATAACAAAGACATGAGAAAACAGTTATCCAAACATAGCAACGAAAACCTAACCTAGAAAATCACAGATTCGTGGAAAGTTCATTTCACTACGTTGGCAGCCCTCCTGATGGTATGGCAATTCTGTCATTGAAGAAATCGACTAGTGCACAGATGTCATTCCCTTGGCGTAGCATTCGTGGGAAGGGGCTATTCTGGAGGTAGTTCCAGCAGAGGCGACTAAGTTTAAAAAGACGAGGTGATCTTGTACGTGCTGGGACACGGAAATTTATTTATTCAAGGAGGGACGGGCACAGTATAGAGGCGTTTATAAGTTTGAAAAGGAACGCAAGATCGGCCACCCTTCTCCTGTCTTATCCAGAGACCGAAGGACGAACTGAGTTTCAAGGGTGCTGATTTGTACATCGAAATAGTTGAAACCAGCCTTGTATCCCAAGTATCTAAAAAATCTTCTATGTACTGCTTGGAGCCTTTCAATGTGCCCAATTTGGTAAGGACACCATACAACGGAAGCGTATTCAAGTGTTTGGCGGACTAGTGATTTGAAGAGAAGAACCGCAGAAATTGCGCAAAGTCCCTGGTCCGACGTGCGAATGATGAGTCCCAGCATGCGAGATGCTTTGGCGCATCTTCATGCTCACAATTCAATGTTGATTATACATAATAAAGCAACAGATTCCATGACTAAACTACTGGCAATTACAATTAGGCTAATATACATGCATACAAATAATTACTATACAAGAAACAAATCAATACACAAGAAATTCATGATGTAAAAATAAATTATTTGATGAATCGGCTTGGCATGTAAATTATAAGTAAATTATAAGTACCAAGATTGTGATCATCATTTGGACAGAAAGGAGTAAAGTATTTGAGAGAAACTGGAGTCAAAATTTATAATAGAGAACCTTAAAACCTCAGAAGCAAATAACCAGCTAAAATAATTTAAATATATTAAAAGAAGAGTTGTTTAAGAAACGCATAAACAATTAGAAGGTTTTTATATGTAAAAGAAGTATCAAGATCAGTTTTTAATTTGCTAAAAATTACAGATAAATTATAATTTATGAAGGATAGTCTAAGCCACAATGAACTATGTCAATAAAGACCATTGTAAAAAACAAATAATTATTTTTCTTATGACAACTTTACTATAATATTAATTTTCTTTTTTATTTCGAAGGATGAAAACAGATAAACCAATATTCGTACTATTTAAATAACTGTAGAGTTTATGTATTGAAATTTACATTCAGCTATTGGATGGGGCTTAGAGATCTATAATGTCAAATGTCTAGTTGAAGCTAAAGTTAAAAGCAATGAATTCGCATAAAAACGAAATAAAATAAAATGATGAGAAAAAGACATTATAGCGTTGGATGCTTCGTGTTAAAAAAAAAATAAATAAAATAAATAAATAAATAAAAATAAAATAAAACAATAATAATTGCAAAATGCTGACGAAAAGTCAATTGAAGTATGAGATTTTATATTAATTATATGTCACAATTTCTGCCACTCAATCATTGTATGCTATTCAAGTTAATGAGGTGTTATGATCGTGTATCTTATTCTAATAATCCAATGTTAGACAATAGAACAAGCACATAAATATAAAAGAATTCAGTTTTTTTAAGTCGATGAATTTTAAATCCAATTTATGTTTTTCTAACTTTATGTTTTCCTAACTGCCGTCCTCTTAAAGTATTATTCCTGACCTTATAAGACTACCAAAATATATATGCCTATATTTAAAAATTTCAAAACTCCATAGTTGACCATACAGCTCCCATTTAGTATTTTTAAAGAATCATTTTTAAATTAGGAACGAATTGTTGGAATAAGTTGAATCTTGGTTTACAGCTTTCTGAGTTAAAAGTCTAGTTTAAGAAAAAACTAACAACTTACAATTAATATTTTCAAAATGGCGACTGTTTAAAGTATTTTACCTTAAATTGCATAAAAACTATACATAAGGTATCAAAGTTCATGATTTTATGTGCCTTTTTAGCAAATTTGATTTAAAATCCAACAATCTAAAATTATGAAAATTGGTTCACAAGTAAGCAATATATAAGTGAGACTGTAGTCACGGCCGCACCGCTTCTACGGGAGCAGTTTGCGTTTGGGTAGACCAACACGCTTTCTGCGATTGAATTCCCTCAGAAACGGGACCGTTCGAGTGTTGATATGTATGGATTTATTTCCCATAAGAGCAATGCTAAACTTGTTCCCGGCATTTGTCATATACTTTCTTTATTTTTTGTCTGATTCTTTCTAAACGAATAGCGTTTGAATCTCATTTAAATTCACCGTTCCTTTTGCGAGATCGATTCTTTGTAAATACTTTATAAAAAAATATTTACTATTTAGATTCTTTGTAAATATTTAAAAACCACATATAAGGTAGTTAGTAGGCCTAGTATAGGTTTGATTAGAAATCCCCGTCCCTTATTTTCGAGTCCTTTATTGGGCAACGATAGTTAGAGTAAACTAGTTCAAAAGTTGATTACCCTGCTACAAAGATGTATTAAAACCGACGAGCAAGGCTTGCTCAACCACCGGGTTTATTTACAGTATTTGTCAAGTATCGATTTCAAACATAAGGACAAATTTAGGCAGAGTAAAAGTCTAAAATTACAACATCATAGTAGTTGTCGTTGACCAGCCAACTGCCTTCTGTAGCACTTTAACGAATATCAACCGATTCGGTTATAGCAAACTTTATTATGCCTGCGAATGAGTGATCAAAACCCAACATAGAAGTGAAAGCGGACGACCTCCATAGTATACCTCCAGCTTACCTTCACGGATCTGCGTTAACCTGAAATGAAATTATACCGTTCTATTTCATTGGCCTAACATGTGGATATCGACGTCGTATATTTATAAAGGCATTTTTTTTTTTTTTTTTTTAGTATGAAATGTTATAGTTTTAAAAGGGAATTGAGGGGGAGGGCTCGCATTTTCTACAATGCATCCATCGCTTGGTTTTCCATCCAAGAATACAGTTTTTCGTAATGTTCTATAATTTAATTCGTTTTTTAAATAACGATATTTCCTATTTTAAAAACCTAATAATATGCCTAATATAAAATGATAGTTCTCTGTAATAAGTTTACGAAGACAACCAGGATCATATAAGAACAGTAGGCCTACCTGTGAATTAAATAAGTATTCAATTATCTAATATACTTTCCGGAGATCTCTCACCCCCAGCAGGTATCAAGATATACCCCGTTCATGGGGTATAGTGTTCACAAAGAACTTGTTTTGTGTTACTTTGTTACTTTATGATAAAACTAATTTTTATTTCAAGTTAGGTTAACTTTTTAAATTATTATAGAATGGCAGTGTTCCGTTTCTGACACAATTTTTTTTATTTGCATTAATAGACTAGTTCATAATATTTTAACAGAATTTAGTTGCATAAATTGTTCTATATAACGGTTAGTGATATCACATTTTCTAATAGTTTATAAATAGGCCTATACTGGGTGTAAAAAAGTCCTTCCCCCCTTTTATTTTTTTTTTATTTCTTGAGATAAACAAATATTGTTTGAGGTGTGATAGTAACATAACACAAAGTACCTTTTGACGTTATCTAACATTTTTAGTCATGTTAGGAGGCGGCCCACCAGGAGTCAAAAGAAAGTCTTAAAAGTAAGCATAGGTTGATAGCCTATGCACATCAAATTAAAGGCCTCACTACAATGCTGCAAACTAGACTTGAAATGGATGACCCGTACAAAAATGGTACCTAGGCGTTCAAATTTTCCATTAAAATCAAATGGGCTAAAACTTAAAAAATGCAATAACTTTCTTATACTCATCCTTTTGACGTCTGGTTTGTATCTAATTACTCTAAAGCAAAGACGTTAAAAATTATGTAGGCCTATGTCGTGACAAAAACCAAAGCATATTTCTTTAAGACTTTATTTGGGAACGTCCCATAGAGATAGAGGATGTTTAAATTGAAGCTTCCTTAGCCTATGTCACACCATACATCATTTTAAACGTTTTTGAATTTGGAGTAATTAGGCCCAAACCTATAACGTGCTACAGGTTGAGTATTAAGAAAGTTATTGCATTTTTATGTTTTACTCATATGATTTTAATGGAAACTTTGAACACATACCATCGCTGTCCAGTTCAACCATTTCAAGGCTAGTTTGCAGCATTGTACTCTGCTAAGTAAGACCTATAATTGGATGTACATAATCTATGCTTACATTTAAGATTTTCTTCTGGCTCCTTGTGGGCCATCCCAGTAACATGACAAAAAATGTTTGATAACGTCAAAAAGTTAGGCTTACTAACACTCCCTAAATGATATTTGATTATCTCAACAAATAAAAAATTAAAGGGGGGGGGCGGACTTTTTTTACTCCCTGTATATTTAACAAGGATCAGGCTCACAAATCCTTGTTCTATCTTTAACAGTTTACGATTCTGTATAGCAATTCAAACCCTTCAGTCCACTCTCCATTCAACGAAGCGCCCGGACTTTGATTGTAGGGCCTAGGAACACGGTGGACTTCGAGATCTAAGTGCATGTACTCACTCCTCAAAATCACACCCGTTAAACTTTTTGATTGATATAGCAAAAGTTCCCTATCTCACACAATTACAAACCTCATGCAACTTCCAAGCCCCATTCCGAAACATCACATTTTAACTATATTAATTAATTATAACTTACTAGTTTCTACGCTCCGCACGCCCCCTATCTTCTTGTCTCCTGATACCTTGGGCTGCCCCCCTATCCCCCCCTACCCCCCACCCGGAGCATCCCCCCCTGGGGCCGCTCCCCCCCTACGCCACGGACCCACCGCCACCGTCGTCGCCTCCCCACCGCACCCGCACCGGACGCCGGTTTGTGTCTAGAGTACAAATAAATTCCGAGAGGATCATGTCGAGAGAGCCGAGGAGTTTGAGGAGGGTTAGGGGTGTGGAGAGGAGAGTAAGGGTGGGTAGGGTGGCAAAATTATAATTTAAGACATAAATTTGGAATTTTTTGGGAAAACAATTTTAAATTCCATTTGTTCTTAATTTGGTTGAGAAATATTGGAATTTTTATGTTGTAAAATAAATACTTCTTACGCTAATTTTTTTCCGAAGATTCATTGTGTTCAGTCAAGGTGTTATTTGTTTTATGTTATCATTGTTAACGGGAAAAGATACTGTAGACTGAGTTATCAGCGGGTGGACAAACGAGGATCATATAAAATGGCTTGTCGTTCTATAAAAATATACGGCGCATAAAATAGAACCTCTCAAAACTATGTTGACCTTATGCAGAAAGGTTAGTGGCACCTTTAATAGACCTTAATGGTAAACAAGTTATTCTGTATTTTGACATTATGTTCACAATGTTTTCCCAGAGATAAAAAATTAAAATGTAGATTAGAACAGCATGTACAAATCTTTATGAAAAGGAAAATTTGATGGCTGAACAGAAATAAACAGTAGTTAAATGTGTTTTAAATTATGTTATCTTCAACCAAATCACGTTTAAAATAGTAGTATAAATTAATAAATTTAACTTTCATCACCCTCCTCGGAAAACTGTGAATAAGTGTAGAACACGCTTTCCCTCTCTAGTGGGAAAATAAGCTGGTGATTTTTCCACACTAATTTGTTATTTTACTGATTCATCACACTAGTAGCAAAGAAAGTGGCATAGCGATATTATGGCTCTCATCGTACATTTATCATCCATTTGTCATTTTTTTCCGACTATTCCAACATATGAATGTTATAGGCGTTATTGCAGAAATCCACTGAGCAATCAATATTTTATTTCTAAAACTTGTAGTTTAATTTATTATTTTTAACTGATTACAGAGTGATTAATTAAATCATCGTTCATAACTCGGGTCGAAATTATAATGTTCCGTGCCTTATTTAATTTCATCGTAAACTCGATCGCGGAAAACGGCACTTTCCACCCTAGTAATGTATTATACCATTCTTGATGTCAAAAATATTTTTAAATGTTTTACGTTACATGGATGGATAAAGAATGGGGAATGGTGAGATGGTGTCACTCCAAAGTTAATGTAAAAAATTATCAGATATGTTTTATAAAATCTTAAACTTTCATCGCAGAACATCTTCACTATGGAAAACAAGTGCTGGAGCTAATTATGGCCTTTACATGTTGCTGGATAAAAACTTCATTCGTCTAATATTTCCAACAGTGTTATTTCGTTCAATTGACAAATTAATAATTTCTGCTCGAAATTGTGAAGAGTTAACTATCAATTGTCTTAATTAAAGAGCGTGGAGTATAAACAAAATGACGTAAGAAAATAGTAGTTTTCATCACTAGAAGCAAAAGTAAGTCTTTTTGGTGTGCAATCGAGTTTTTATAAACGATTAAGCATCAAAAAGACACTTTTACTCCGAGTGATGAACAACGTTTTTTATCATGATGCGAAATTAGACTTTTAATCGTTAAAAATATTAACTAAAAAGTTGTATTTTAAAGGTTATATTTACAAATTAAGTATTATGCAGTGTTTACATTTCTGTTATTTACAAACAATGTTCTTTATAACGTTATGAATTCTGCTCCTCAACATTAATAAATGAATATTAATATAGTTATCAAACAGCTGACTTTTCAGTACTAGGACCTAAAAAATTCTCCAGATGATTTTTCAGTCCTAGGACAAAAAAGAATCGGTTTTGGTACTATTGAGAGAATAAAAACAGGCTGATTTCGTGCAGAATGATAAAAACAGCTATTTTACATTGAATATCTAAGACGTTTCGTCACAAATTCACTACACAAGAGTGTTGTGAAAACTTTAAGCGTAGTCTATTTCTACAGTATAAATCAGCTATTTTATGATTTATCGTTCAGAAATCAGAGCCAGAAATGCATCGTACGTGATGTTGTGTGGTGGTGAATCAGGCTAGGGATCCATGAGTCATCTCTTAGGCAATTCAAACCTCAGCCCGAACTCAGCACTTTCTGTCGTTGACTCATAGGCCCTATCTACTGCGCAATTCATAGCGACACAAACAAGTCAAGGCAAAATAAAATTTTGAGTCAAAATGAAAAGTTATAAGTCACTCTCACGTTTGCAAACTCTTTATTCGTCGTCGCATCACACTATTATTTGCTTGTGTTTGGTAATTTATTTTAAGAATACAACCTATAATCCAAAGTACTCAATTTCCTACATATAAACAATAAGAATATCAAGATTTTTCTGTTTAAGGATACTATTGAGCAATTTATGGGATCATCATTATCAAATTATCTTACTAAAAAAATTGGGCCCACATATTTTTTTACACCTCTGAAAAGTTGAAGTGTTGTTTCTTGATCTGGAATACATACAAAACTTTCTCTAGGTCTTCAGCAAAAAACTGAAGATTCTAAAACCTTAAAAATTTACATAAAAATTCATTGTTTTAAAAGTAATAATTGTGATTCATTTTAACTACAATGAATCGCGAATCAGCGATCGTCAACTTTGGCTGTAAATGTATTTACAGTTCTCATCCAAGTCAATAATTGTTGAGCAATGTTTTGCAACATTGCAATTGGATTACGTTCAATAATGACTAATTTTCGTTGGTGTAATATCATTTTTGAACACTTCATCAACAACTTATATGGATGAATATAAATGTATTTGAAAATAATTTTACGGTTAACAAATAATTTCATTGTTGCTATAATTCCTTTGTTTTGAAATTTAATTGCAATTCTACAAAATGCTTATGACGGTGTATAAATAATACCCCCCGTCGCAGCAGACCTGCGTACTCAGCGAATTTCCAAATTAGTAATATTAATTTTGACCAGCTAAACTTGTAAACAAAATTTCATTACGTGCTCATCAACAGGGAAATAAATGTCTATTCTCCTTAAGATAAATATAGGGAAAGAGTATGCAGGTATGCTGCCATGGGGGACACTAAAAGTAGGTTTTTAGCATAGAAAAAATTTATTTCGACCATATAAAGCCATATAGTAAGTTTCATCAATATCTGTCCATAAATAAAAGAGTTTGCCTATTCTCCATATGATTAACATGGGAAAAGAGTATGCAGGTTTGCTGCCATGATAAGTACAAAAACCAAGATTTTTTTATCCTAAAATGGATGAATCTCAACCAAATGAAGCTAAATACCAAGTTTCATCCAAAAATATTGGTTAATAAGTGAAATATTAACACATCTTTATTCTCCATAAGATTAACATTGGAGCCCCAAAAGACAATGTACTGTCTTTAGACTTTGTAATATCTCGGTAACCAATGGAGATAGAGCAAAGCTTCAAAATACTAAATTGTGTGTTTTTTTGAGCTAAATCCAATGGTCTAAATAAAAATTTAAAATTTTTTAAATTTACATATGAAAAATGCAAAAAACCCATTTTTGGGGTACAAAACCCCCCAAAACTACCCCTTCCGGTAGGTCTATATGTCTGGTTTACGAACTCATCCAAATAAATGTAGGATTACACATCTCTACCAAATTTGGTGTCGATCGGACCATTTTTACGAGAGTTATCGTGTCTAGGGACACATATATATATATATATATATATACATATATAAATATATATAAATAAATAAATATATATATATATATATATATATATATATATATATATATATATATATATATATATATATATATATATATATATATATATATATATATATATATAAGTAGATAGTACTATGGGGTTCCTAGGACACTTTTGGAGACAATCAAAAATCAAACAAATTTCATAGTTTTTTAATACAATTATGCAATATTTTTGCCATTTTTGGCTAATTTGTAGTCTAACATTATTCTAATTTTTATGAAAAATATGCAAATTTCATGAAATTTTTTACAAATATGCCTAAATTTACATAAAATTGTCTACAGAATAAAAAGTTTTCTAAAACAAGTAAAATTTTGTCGAATACTGAATAATTATTCAAATTAAACTAGAATAGTTTTTTTATCATCAAAGGTTTTAATGTTTGTAATAAATGTAATTCTTTCTTATTCTATTCTTTAACTGTTTTAATGAATGAATATTTTAAGTTCTATTAAAAAAATTTCAAATTTTATATATTTTTTTTGAAATCTGAAATTATCATGGTCCCAGGTCAAAATATATACTAATTATAGTAATTATTGTGCAAATTTAATAAAATAAACCTATTTAGTTCATAAACTACGATTTCAGTTGTTAAATAATGAGTCTTGTAGAATATATTGGTTGAGAACATTCTCTTATCACTCTTATCTCTCTTATCTGACCGTTAAAATAATACTTCCTGTCACAAACTCCAATACTTTAAACTATTATAACTTTATTAATAATTAAGTTATCTTTAATCTGAAAATTGTATTGAATTTAATATTTTTTTCTCTTTGATATAATACCTCACAACTTAGGTTTTAAATGAGATATAAGTTTTTTTGTTGTTTCTTAAATTCATTAATATGTTAATTGATTTATTTGTAAAAGTATTTGAAACAAATGTTTAATTGGTTGATTTATGATGGGCTATAATGTATTAATAGGATTAAAAATGATATTTATTTAGTATAGGCAATTGTTGCACTATCTAGTGGAATAGTCATGAACTACTAGCGCTTCAACTGATAAACCCATGCAGTCTTATCACTCAACGGAAGTCTGGTTAGCTCATTGCTAACGTTCAAGTCTCATATGCCTGAGGTTCCGAGTTCAAATCTCGAAACTTCGGGCATAATTTATTGAGGACATAGTTGAAGTCCAGTGGTTGGTGGAAGGTCTTTATCCGAGTGGCCATAGGATAATGACTGTGAAACAAGCCGTGTGACAAGATACTATGGTGGGTGCACCCTTTGCCTCATTCCATTTCATCCTTCATAATCACCAATCCATTTCCATTAACCAAAAATCTATTTCCATTAATCATTTCAATCAATCGCCTATCGTCCATCCCATTAATACAACATTACACTTACAACACCGCACACTAAAAAATTCAAATAATACACTCTCCTCCACCTAGCACAAAAAAATCTAAAAATCAAATAATTCAATAGAACCTGAAATGATGCCCCTGGGGACATAAGAACCTGGAATGTGGCAGTGATGGGTTCAAATTCAAAAATACAAAATATCATAAAAGCTAGGTGGTAGTGACGAGTAACTAAGGCGCCTATTCTGAAAACACGCACACTTACAACACTACACAAAATACACCATCATATCCATTCATTTTGTTTTATTTTTGTAAATTTAAAGCTTTTTAAAACAAGTAAATTTTAATATCTGATTTTTAAGAATATAGATTAATTTATTTCAATTATATCATTTTTGATTATATTATATTCAAGTAATTTTTCAGATACAATAATAATATAACAATTTGTTTTACTAGTAGCTACTATATCATAATCAAAATCTGCATTAATAATAATATCATTTTTTTAACTTGAAATATTTGTTGGATTTTTTGTAGTATCAATTACATAAATTGGTCTATTTTCTAGAAATTCTGTTGGATTATAATACATTTTACTACTATTATAATAAACTTTTTTATAATCTTGATACATTTCATACATAATTCTAAATTTTTCATTGAATATGTCAAAGTTTTCCAATTCATCAGGGTAATAATGACCATTTAGTTTTACTCTTATATTTTTTATATACATACTATCAAATTTAGAAGTATCATATAACTGATCATCTGTTCTTGATTTTTGAAATCCAATTATAATAAATTTTGGATTATAAATATTTCTATAGATATTTGTTATATCCAAACTTAAATTCTTTCCTGTAATATTTTTTTGTTCAATGCATTGCCAATGATTAAAATGAAAATTTACTTTTTCAAATTTGCTTAGTTCATTAATTAATTGAATTTTACTTGTTGTTTTGTATTCAATTATAGGAACTCTAATAAAAAATTCATCAACTGTTATTTTACCTTCAGCTGGTAATGTTGCATTATCATAAGTTCCATCAGCCTTTTTAGTTTTCCATCTAAAAATTGCATCATTATCTTGTGATCTAATAAATGTTATATTAAAACCTCCTTTGTATATTGGAATATTTACATTTTCAAAAAATCCTAATCCAAAATGAGATAAATTACCAATTGCTTCAAATGCTTTACTAAAATTTGATTCAAAACCATTATTAATTTGATTTATTTCTGATTTTGAATAAGTTATAGTACCTTTAATTGTACTTAATAGACCAGGATATTCAATTTCATCAATCAATTTATTATGTTTTCTAACTTCAATTTTTGAAAATAAAAATGGAACAAAATTATCAATTAATTTTATATTAGCACCATTATCATATGCAGTTCCATCAGATTTAGTCAATTTACCAGATATATAAAATTGAAATTTAGAAGTACAAAATCCATCTCCAAAATCTATATTAAATTCAGTTTTTTTATTAGGTTCATTTAAATGTAATTTAGATAATGGATAGAAATTTTTGTATTCAGCTCTTTCAATATCATTTATATATTTTTTGTAATCAGCCATTTATTAAGGATAATTTTTTAAATCAAAAGCTTTTTTAAAACAAGTAAAATTTTCATAATTTAATTTTTATGATTTTATAATGTCAAATTTTATTTATGTATCAATTTCATTTTTACTTTTAAAATACTCAATTTCTGTAGCATGATCAAGTATAAATTTTGCTGATATTTTTTGATGTTCTAAAATTAATTCCCAATTTAATGTAAAAGCATAATCATGAATGAAATATTCAGTTAAATCTTGATATTTACAAATCAAATCAATATAATCTTTTAGTTGATAATTTATGAATTCAGTAATAAAATCTATAGTTAAATTTTGATGTTGAGCAATTTTTTGCCAATTTAATTTATTTTGAAACAATCTCATCATATTAATACTCAATTCATATTTTTCAGAAATATCATCCCAATCATCTTTGTTTAATTGATTTTGGTTTCTGATAATGAATAAATCAAATGAACTGTATAGAGCCATTTATTAGGGAGAAAATTTTGTAAAACAACTTTTCTTTGAATTACAAATACAACATTTTGATTTAATTATATTTATATTTTTTAATTTTATTATCTGAATATCTTTAGAATTAGTTTTTTGTTTACATTTAAGACAATAAATCAACTCCATTTATATAAAATAAATTATTGTAATTTATCTATATCTCCTTTAATTAGTATTATTTCTGCATTTAATTCTTTTATTGATTTATTGACTCCATCAAATAGAAATTTTAGTTCTTTTTCTAATTTTTCTTCTAAATTTTCAACATGTTTTCCAATATTAATTAAAAATTCTAAAATTTTATTTAAATCTTTTTTAGTTTCTGAATAATCACTACCAATTTCAATAATTGAATCTAAAACTTCATCTAATTCTGACTTAACTATAACATCATATTTATTTATACTTGGTTTTACATTAACAATTCTTTTACCATTAATATTTATATAATTTTTTGATAAACCAATAGCATTTACTAAATTTTCAGTCTTTTTTACATGACTTTTAAAACTTTTTTAGTAGTAAGGAGGGGCCGATACTGCATCATGAGGAAGGACGAGAAGGACGAATTTCCTAACAGTCCTATAGACATATTTTTAACCGATTTTCGGCGATTTTTCGCGTACTTTTCGGCAATTTCAAAGCATTTTAAGGATTTTCGAGGCATAAAAAATTGATGGGGCCATGAGGGACTACGAAAAGGACGAATTTCCTAACAGTCCTATAGACCTATTTTTAACCGGTTTTCAGTAATTTTTGCCTACTTTTTGGCAATTTTACAGCACTTTTCAGGAATTCCGATAAAAACCTGATAGAGGAGGGTGACTGCGCCATGGGTTGTGCGAGAAGTGCGAATTTCTTAACAGTCCTACGTAAGGACTAGTCCCGTGTAAGGACTATTGTATTTAGATAGTCCCGCGTGAGGACTAGTCCCGCCTGGGGACTATTGTATTCAGATAGTCCCGTGCAAGGACTATTGTATTTAGATAGTCCCGCGTGAGGACTAGTCCTGTGCAAGGACTATTGAATTTAAATAGTCCGGGGTGGGGACTATTACATTTAAATAGTCCGGCATGGGGGCTGTTGTATTTAAATCGTCCGGCGCAGGGACTATTGTATTTAGATAGTCCGGCGTAGGGACTATTAAGGACTATTATATTTATAGTTTAGTGTGGGGGTTTTCACGGTACAAAAGCAATAAAAAAATAGCGATTAGAACAAATAAGTTTTCAACCATCGTCTTCTTCATCAGAATACTGCAAGTACCCCAGCTGATCTAAAATTCCCACATGACCTGGATAGTCTTGAAAGGGTATCTCAGACAATATACAAACATTTTCGTCACCATCCGACATTTCATCTTCATAATCGGGATCCGCCAACAGATTACGTCCGCATCTCGTAACTTTCAATGCTGACTTGTGACATAGGAAACACAGCGATTTAAAACACTTATCAGGTAACTCAAAAGCTTCATCATTTGCTTCTAGTTGAACTATGCGATCGAACCCGCAATCATAGCAGTATATTATCTTAGCATCCTCCATTTCTTGAACTGCAAACTTAAATTCGAAATTACCTTAGTCTTAAGCCCTAAAACATAGCAGCTAAGGCTTTGACCGGTGAATAGGGCCGAATAGCCACCAGCATAGACCTAATGTGTTGTACCTAAGATATAAATCTAAGGCCTTACAGCTGAGTCCAAAGCCCTAAATCTAGCAGCTAAGGCTTTGACCTGTGAATAGGACCTATTAGCCAACAGCCTAGACCTAATGTGTTGGGACTAAGATGTAAACCTAAGGCCTTGCACCTGCGTCCAAAGTCCTAAAACATAGCAGCTAAGGCTTTGATCTGTAAATAGGACCTATTAGTCTTTGGCTTAGACCTAATGTGTTGGACCTAAGATCTAAACCTAAGGCATTACACCTTAGTAGAAAGCCCTAAAAGCTAGCAGCTAAGGCTTTGACCTTTAAATAGAACCAATTAGCCACCAGCATAGACCTAATGTGTTGCACCTAAGATCTTAACCTAAGGCCTTGCACCTGAGTCTAAGGCCCTAAAACCTAGCAGCTAAGGCTTTGACCTGTGAATAGGGCTTATTAGCCACCAGCTTAGACATAATATGTTGCACCTATGATCTAATTCCTTAGACCCAAGGCTTTAGACTTAAGCCCTAAAACCTAGCAAGTAAGATTTTGACCTATGAATAAAACCTATAAGGACTATTGTATTTAGATGGTCCTGCGTGAGGACTATTGAATTTGGATAGTCCAGTATGGGGACTTTTTGTTTTGGATAGTTCGGTATGAGGACTATTGTATTTAGATAGTCCGGCATGGGGACTATTGTATGTGGATAGTCCGGCATGGGGACTATTGTATTTAGATAGTCCGGCGTGGGGACTATTGAATTTAGATGGTCCCGCGTAAGGACTATTATTTAGATAGTCCTGCGTGAGGACTATTGAATTTAGAGAGTCCGGTGTGGGGACTATTGTATTTAGATAGTCAGGCGTGGGGACTATTGAGTTTAGATGGTCCCGCGTAAGGACTATTATTTAGATTGTCCTGCGTGAGGACTATTGAATTTAGATAGTCCGGTGTGGGGACTATTGTATTTGGATAGTCCGGCGTGGGGACTATTGAATTTAGATGGTCCCGCATAAGGACTATTGAGTTTTAGATGGTCCTGCGTGAGGACTATTAAATTTAGATAGTCCGGTGTGGGGACTATTGTATTTGGATAGTCCGGTGTGGGGACTATTGTATTTGGATAGTCCGGTGTGGGGACTATTGAATTTGAGATAGTCCTGCATGAGGACTATTGAGTTTTAGATGGTCCTGCGTGAGGACTATTGAATTTAGATAGTCCGGCATGGGGACTATTGTATTTAAATAGTCCGGCGTGAGGACTATTGCATTTAAATAGTCCGGCGTGAGGACTATTGCATTTAAATAGTCCGGCGTGAGGACTATTGCATTTTAGATAGTCTGGCGTGAGGACTATTACATTTTAGATTGTCCGGCGCGAGGACTATTGCATTTTAGATGGTCCGGTGTGGGGGCTATTGAATTTGAGATAGTCCTGCATGAGGACTATTGAGTTTTAGATAGTCCGGTGTGAGGACTATTGAATTTTAGATAGTCCGACATGGGGACTATTGTATTTAGATAGTCCGGCATGGGGACTATTGTATTTAGATAGTCCGGTGTGGGGACTATTGTATTTGGATAGTCCGGCGTGGGGACTATTGTATTTAAATGGTCCTGCAAAGCCCAAAAACCTAGCAGCTAAGGATTTGGCCTGTGAATAAGAGGTATTAGCCAACAGCCCAAACCTAATGTGTTGGGACAAACATGTAAACATAAGGCCTTGCACCTGAGTCCAAAGCCTTAAAACCTAGCAGCTAAGGATTTGACCAGTGAATAGGGCCTATTAGCCAACAGCCTACACCTAATGTGTTGGCACTAAGATGTAAACCTAAGGCATTGCACCTGAGTTCAAAGCCCTAAAACTTAGCAGCTAAGGATATGACCTGTGAATAGGGCCTATTAGCCAACAGCCTAGACCCAATGTGTTGGACCTTTGATCTAAACCTAAGGCCTTACACCCGAGTACAAAGCCCTAAAACCGATCAGCTAAGGATTTGACCTGTGAATAGGGCCTAATAGCCAACAGCCCAGACCTAATGTGTTGGACCTATGATCTGAAACTAAGGCCTTACACCCGAGTCCAAAGCCCTACAACCTATCAGCTATGTTATGACCTGTGAATAAGGCCTTTTAGACAACAGCCTAGACCTAATGTGTTGGGACTAAGATGTAAGCCTAAGACCTTGCACCTGAGTCCAAAGCCTTAAAACTTAGCAGCTAAGGCTTTGACCAGTGAATAGGACCGGGAGGCCTTAGACTTAAGACCTAAGACCTAGCAGCTGCGGCTGTGACCTATGAGCCATTAGCCTAGAACTAATGAATTAGACCTAAGATATAAACCTAAGGCCCTACATTGCACCCGAATCCAAAGTCCAAACGCCTTAGACTAGACTAATTCTTTAAACCTAAGATCTAATTCCTAAGACCCAAGGCCTTAGACTTAAGACCTAAAAATCTACAAGGGGCCGCGATTCACAGCCCCTCATATATTGAGCAAACATTAGGCAACGAGGTCTTGTTTCTTTGATTTTAAAATCATGATCAGCTATGGTTGTCAGATTTAGATTGGGGTGTTTGAAGACCAACCTCCATCTATCTTACCCAACACCTAAGACCCTACCGCATGGACCTGACCCAATACATAAAGCTAGACACCATAGTCTTGGCTTTTAAGTTCTTAGACCCAAGACCTAAGGCCTTACACTAGGGTCTAGAACCAACACCAAAGATCCTTGGTCTAGGATATTAGGTTCTTATTCCCAAGACCTAAGACCCTACACCAGAGACTAGGACCAATGCAAGGTCTAAGGTCTGTGGTCTAGACTTTTAGGTTCTTATACCCAAGGACTAAGGCCCTACACCAGGGTCTAGAACCAAGAACAAAGGTCCGTGGTCTAGGCTTTTAAGTTCTTATACCCAAGACCTAAGGCCCTACACCAGGGTCTAGAACCAAGACCTAAGACCCTACACCAGAGTCTAGGACCAAGGTCTAAGGTCCGTGGCCTAGACTTTTAGGATCTTATACCCAAGGGCTAAAGGCCAAAAGGCCAATACCAGGGTCTAGAACCAAGACCAAGGTCCGTGGTCTAGGATTTTAGGTTCTTATTCCCAAGACCTAAGACCCTACACCAGAGCCTAGGACCAAGGTCTAAGCTCCGTAGTCTAGACTTTTAGGTTCTTATACCCAAGGACTAAGGCCTTACACCAGGGTTTAGAACCAAGACCAAAGTCCGTGGTCTAGGCTTTTAGGTTCTTATACCCAAGACCTAAGACCCTACGACAGGGTCTAGAACCAAGACCTAAGGTTCGTGGTCTAGGCTTTTAGGTTCTTATACCCAAGACCTAAGGCCCTACATCAAGGACTAGAACCAAGACCAAAGGTCCGTGGTCTAGGATTTTAGGTTTTTATTCCCAAGACCTAAGACCCTACACCAGTCTAGGACCAAGGTCTAAGGTCCGTGGTCTAGGCATTTAGGTTCTTATACCCAAGGACTAAAGGCCAACACCAGGGTCTAGAACCAAGTCCAAAGGTCGGTGGTCTAGGCTTTTAGGTTCTTATACCCAAGACCTAAGGCCCTACACCAGGGTCTAGGTCTAAGGTCCATGGTCTAGACTTTTAGGTTCTTATACCCAAGGACTAAGGGCCAACACCAGGGTCTAGAACCGAGACCAAACGTCCGTGGTCTAGGCTTTTAGGTTCTTATACCCAAGGACTAATGGCCAACACCAGGGTCTAGAACCGAGACCAAACGTCCGTGGTCTAGGCTTTTAGGTTCTTATACCCAAGGACTAATGGCCAACACCAGGGTCTAGAACCGAGACCAAACGTCCGTGGTCTAGGCTTTTAGGTTCTTATACCCAAGGACTAATGGCCAACACCAGGGTCTAGAACCAAGATCAAAGGTTCGTGGTCTAGACTTTTAGGTTTTTATACCCAAGGACTAAGGCCCTACACCAGGGTCTAGAACCAAGATCTAAGGTCCGTGGTCTAGACTTTTAGGTTCTTATACCCAAGGACTAAGTCCCTACACCATGGTCTAGAACCAAGATCTAAGGTCCGTGGTCTAGACTTTTAGGTTCTTATACCCAAGGACTAAGTCCCTACACCATGGTCTAGAACCAAGTCCAAAGATCCGTGGTCTAGACTTTTAGGTTCTTATACCCAAGGACTAAGGGCCAACACCAGGGTCAAGAACCAAGATCTAAGGTCCGTGGTCTAGACTTTTAGGTTCTTATACCCAAGGACTAAGGCCCTACACCAGGGTCTAGAACCAAGACAAAGGTCCGTGGTCTAGGATTTTAGGTTCTTATTTCCAAGGACTAAGGGCCAACACTAGGGTCTAGAACCAAGACCAAAGGTCGGTGATCTAGGCTTTTTGGTTCTTATACACAAGACCTAAAGCCCTACACCAGGGTCTAGATCAAAGACTTGAGGCCTGTGGGCTAGGCCATTAGGTTCTTAGACTCAAGACCTAAGGACCCACACCATGGTCTAGACCCAATCCCTAAGGTCATATACCATGATCTAGACCCTAAGACTAAAGGCCTTACACCATGGTCTAGTACTCGGCTTCAATAGTGTGCAGTTTCATCCATACCTAGAGGAAAGTTGGCCAATAAGTTCTTTGGCCCAAGACCTAAGACCCACCAGCATGGTCTAGATCCTCAAGCCCTGAGACGATACACCGTGGTTTAGATCCCCAAGACCTAAAGCTATACACCGTGGTCCTCAGGCTATACACCGTAGCCTTAAGGCTATACACATTATTCTAAGACCCAAATTCTAATTCCACTGTGGTCTAGATCCCCAACACCTAAGGCTATACACGGTGTTCTATGTTCTTAGACCCAAATTCTAATTCCACTATGGTCTAGATCCCCAAGACCTAAGGCCATACACCGTGTTCTAAGTTCTTAGACCCAAATTCTAATTCCCCATGGTCTGTATACCCAAGACCTAAGGCCCTACACCATGGTCTAGTATTAGTCTTAAACCGTGCGTAATTCATCGTGGTTGTTTCGACTAAATCTAGAGGAAACTCGGCCTTTAAGTCCTTAGACGTAAGACCTAATGCCATACACCGTGATCTAGACCTAAAACCTCATACCATACACCATGGCCTAGACCCAAGACCTAAGTCCCTACACCGTGGCCTAGTACTCTTCTTAAGCCGTTTGCAGTTGTTACTGTTTCGTCTATACCTTGAGGGAAATTGGCCTTTTATGTTCTTAGACCTGAGACCTAAGCTTTTACACCATGGTCTAACACTTGTTTTAAGCCGTGTCAAGTTGTGGTCTTTTCATCCATAGCTACAGAAAAGTCGGTCCTTAAGCTCTTAGACCCTAGACCTAACGCCCTACATCATGGTCTAGACCCAACCCTTAACCCATCATGGTCTAGTACTTGTCTTAAAGTCGGGTTTTACTTCTAAGACACAAGATCTAAGACCCTACACCATGGTCTAGTAATCGTCTTAAAGTCGGTTTTTACGTTCTTAGACCCAAGACCTAAGGTCCTACATCTTGGTTTAGACCCAAGACCTAAGGCCATAGACCGTGGTCCAGTATTTGTCTTAATCCGTGTGCAGTTATTATTGTTTCGTCTATACCTAGAGGTAAATCTGCCTTTTATGTTCTTAGACCTGAGAACTAGGTTTTTACATCATGGCTTAATACTTGTCTTAAGCCGTGCGCAATCGTGGTTGTTTCATCCATAACTAGAGGAAAGTCGGCCTTTAAGTTCTTAGACCCAAGACCTGAGGCCCTATACCACGGTCCAAACCCAAGACCTAAGGGCATAGACCGTGGTCCAGTACATGTCTTAATCTGTGTGCAGTTATTACTGTCTCGTCTATACCTAGAGGAAAATCGGCCATTTATGTTCTTAGACCTGAGAGCTAAGGTTCACATTCATCACCCGATTTAAAAAACGTTCGCAGACGTTAATTTAAAAAAACATCGTCTACACATCGATTTTCAAAAACGATGTGTACACGTTAATTTTTAAAAATATCGTCTACAGATCGATTTTCAAAAACGATGTGTACACGTTAATTTTTAAAAACATTGTTTACACATCGATTTTAATAAACGTCGCGACGATTTTTAAAATCGATGTGTAAACGATGTTTTTAAAAATTAACGTGAACACATCGTTTTTGAAAATCGATCTGTAGACGATATTTTTAAAAATTAACGTGTACACATCGTTTTTGAAAATCGATGTGTAGACGATGTTTTTTTAAATTAACGTCTGCGAACGTTTTTTAAATCGGGTGATGAATGTGAACCTTAGCTCTCAGGTCTAAGAAAATAAATGGCCGATTTTCCTCTAGGTATAGACGAGACAGTAATAACTGCACACAGATTAAGACATGTACTGGACCACGGTCTATGCCCTTAGGTCTTGGGTCTGGACCGTGGTATAGGGCCTCAGGTCTTGGGTCTAAGAACTTAAAGGCCGACTTTCCTCTAGTTATGGATGAAACAACCACGATTGCGCACGGCTTAAGACAAGTATTAAGCCATGATGTAAAAACCTAGTTCTCAGGTCTAAGAACATAAAAGGCAGATTTACCTCTAGGTATAGACGAAACAGTAATAACTGCACACGGATTAAGACAAATACTGGACCACGGTCTATGGCCTTAGGTCTTGGGTCTAAACCAAGATGTAGGACCTTAGGTCTTGGGTCTAAGAACGTAAAAACCGACTTTAAGACGATTACTAGACCATGGTGTAGGGTCTTAGATCTTGTGTCTTAGAAGTAAAACCCGACTTTAAGACAAGTACTAGACCATGATGGGTTAAGGGTTGGGTCTAGACCATGATGTAGGGCGTTAGGTCTAGGGTCTAAGAGCTTAAGGACCGACTTTTCTGTAGCTATGGATGAAAAGACCACAACTTGACACGGCTTAAAACAAGTGTTAGACCATGGTGTAAAAGCTTAGGTCTCAGGTCTAAGAACATAAAAGGCCAATTTCCCTCAAGGTATAGACGAAACAGTAACAACTGCAAACGGCTTAAGAAGAGTACTAGGCCACGGTGTAGGGACTTAGGTCTTGGGTCTAGGCCATGGTGTATGGTATGAGGTTTTAGGTCTAGATCACGGTGTATGGCATTAGGTCTTACGTCTAAGGACTTAAAGGCCGAGTTTCCTCTAGATTTAGTCGAAACAACCACGATGAATTACGCACGGTTTAAGACTAATACTAGACCATGGTGTAGGGCCTTAGGTCTTGGGTATACAGACCATGGGGGAATTAGAATTTGGGTCTAAGAACTTAGAACACGGTGTATGGCCTTAGGTCTTGGGATCTAGACCATAGTGGAATTAGAATTTGGGTCTAAGAACATAGAACACCGTGTATAGCCTTAGGTGTTGGGGATCTAGACCACAGTGGAATTAGAATTTGGGTCTTAGAATAATGTGTATAGCCTTAAGGCTACGGTGTATAGCCTGAGGACCACGGTGTATAGCTTTAGGTCTTGGGGATCTAAACCACGGTGTATCGTCTCAGGGCTTGAGGATCTAGACCATGCTGGTGGGTCTTAGGTCTTGGGCCAAAGAACTTATTGGCCAACTTTCCTCTAGGTATGGATGAAACTGCACACTATTGAAGCCGAGTACTAGACCATGGTGTAAGGCCTTTAGTCTTAGGGTCTAGATCATGGTATATGACCTTAGGGATTGGGTCTAGACCATGGTGTGGGTCCTTAGGTCTTGAGTCTAAGAACCTAATGGCCTAGCCCACAGGCCTCAAGTCTTTGATC
>JAQYXR010001122.1:0-41401 GCA_030545055.2 Neoaliturus tenellus | reverse complement strand
TACATTTTTGACTTTGATTTTGAATACCCCAGAACATCTCCACGACCATCAATTATGATCTAACCACTATTAGCAAAAACAGAAATATCTCCCACTGGTAGATGGCCAAAATTGATGATGACACTTAACAATAAGACTAGGTATGTAGCTCATTATTGGACAGTACAGCAAGCGCTAGAAATGGGATTGAAAATTACGAAAATTAATAAAGTACTGCAATTTTTCACAATCCTGTTGGTTTAAAAATCTTAATATAGATAACAACACAAGAAGAAGAACTGCAGCAACATCCAATTTTCAAAAAGATTTCTTTAAATTAATGAACAATGCGATATTCGGTAAAACATTAGACAAACAAAAGAAATCACAAAGACTTAAGATTGGTTGTTGATCCAACAAAATTACAGAAATTGGTGCAAAAACCAAACTTTGCATCTTCTATAATTATTAATGAAAACCTTGTAGCCGTTTCTATGAATAAAATTTCAATTAAGATGGATCGACCCATATATGTTGGAATGTCCATTTTAGACATATCAAAAAACTCACATGTATGATTTTCATTATAATAAAATGGTGAAATTTTATGGTAGAGATAATATCGGAATAGCATACATGGATACTGATGCATTCATCTATTGGATTATAACCAATGATATGTACAAAGATTTACGCACATTTGTTTATTAAAAAATGACTTTGATTTTTCTGACTACCCACAACATCACCCTAATTACGACAATGGAATAAACAAGAAGGTTTTAGGAAAATTTAAAGATGAAACAAATAGGTGCACCTATGGAAGAAATTGTGGCATTACTGTCCAAACTGTATTCTTTTCAATTGTACATTAGTGAAAAAGAAGAACATCAAGTTGTAAAGAAGGCAAAAGGTATAAAAACATCATATTTAAAGAAGAATGTACAGTTTGAACATTTTAAAAGATGTGTTATTTGAAAGCATGGAAACAACTGCAACTTTTAATACAAATAAGAAGCTTTAATCATCAAGTCTACAGTGTCAAGCAAACTAAGTGGGGACTCAGCTACAAGGATGATAAGAGACATATCCAGGAAGACAATATACACACTCTACCTTTTGGACATTATTCTTTAACTCCTATCGACCAATAAAACCTATTCTTCGTCCTTCCACCCTGTTTCCTTTTCCTTTCCGTAAAAAAGAGGGAGCATGGCAAGTTCAATGCCATGTTCCCTCTTTTTTACACAAATGTAATATGGCCTTGACCCATATTTGTTAATAATATAAAAGGTGATAAACCATTTTGAGGATTAGTATTTTCTCAAGCGGTGTACAAACAAACATCTGAAGATGGAAGGATTAAAGGATAAAATTGTAAACGAACTTCATAAGCCGGCAAGAAGAAAGTTTCCAAGAAGAAAATACAATTATTAAAGGAATGAACGATCTTTACCAAGCCGATCTTATTGAGATGATACCGCATAGTAAATTAAATAAGGGATTTTAAATATATATTAGCAATTATAGATTGTTTTAGTAAGCTTGCTGACGCTATACCACTCAAGGATAAGACTGGGAAAAGTGTAACAAAAAGCTATGGAAGCAGCTATAAAGAAAAATAAATTTGTTATAAAACATTTACAAACTGATGATGGAAAAAGAATATTTTAACAAAGAATTTAGCAGCATTAATGAAAAAATATAACATAAATCATTATTCTACAAATTCGGAAGTTAAAGCTTCCATAATTGAACGATTCAACAGAACATTAAAAGGAGCAATGTATAAAACATTTTCTAAACGAGGATCATACGTGTGGTACGATATATTACCGAAGCTTATAAAAGAATACAATAACAAGTTTCATCGCACTATTGGTATGAAAACCTATTGAAGTAAATAGCAATAATGCTAAGCTTGTTTTGGAGCGTATTAAGAAAATTACTACTCCTAAAATTGAAAAATTAAAACCTAAAAAGTTTAAAATTAACGACAAAGTACGTATAAGTAAATATCAAGGAGTTTTTAGTAAAAGATATTTACCAAATTGGACTAACGAAATATTTACAATCTACAAAGTGCAACCGACAATACCAGAAACCTACATTTTAAAGGATAACAAAGGTGAACTACTTCAAGGCGGTTTCTATGGTCATGAATTATTAAAATCGACAGTAGGTGATGTATATCTTGTTGAAAAAGTTTTACAAAGAAAAAAAGGATAAAGTTAAAGTCCGTTGGTTGGGATTTGATAGAAGTGAAGATTCTTGGATTCCTACAAAAGACTTGGTGTAATACTTTAATAACTCATTATGTGTTTAACCTTTAAACAAGATGGATATTGTACAGCAAAAAAGAACGATTTAATATTAATAATATAGATGAATTGACAGTGGATAATAACAATTTAAACCATGGTAAACATGGTGAATTACTACCAAACTCTATAAGATGTTTAATAAACTGGCCCTTCTAATTGTGGAAAAACAAATGTTGTTTTTAACCTTATAACTAATCCAAAAGGGCTACATTTTAATAACATATACATTTTTTCAAAATCTTTGCAACAACCTAAATACCAGTTGTTAGATAAGATATTAGCAAATGTACCAGAAGTAAATTTCTACAAGTTTAATGCTAGTGAAACTATTATGCAACCAAATGAAGCTAAACCATTTTCTATATTTATATTTGACGATGTGTCATGTGAGAATCATTGATACAATAAGAAGTTATTTCGCAATGGGGAGACATCATAATATTGACAGTATTTACATTGGTCAAACCTATAGTAAAAATTCCAAAAACAACTTATAAGAGATAATGCAAATTTGTTGATAATATTCAAGCAAGATGAAAACAAATTTGAAACATATATTATAACGATCATGTGAATGCCGACATGACATTTGATACATTTAAAGAGATGTGCGGCAAAGCATGGCTGAAAAGTATGGATTTCTTGTTATTATGAAAGATGAAGCTATAAAAGATGGAAGGTATCGAATAGGGTTAGATAAATTTGTATTAATCCATTAAATGAATAGCAGTATGTCTAGTAATGAATGAGACTTCATAGTGTAAACATGGTAAATCAAGAAAAAACTATTGAAAGAAATAAAACCTCACTCAGTGATTCTATTAGGATAAAAAATCCGTGCATTAAGGATGGGTATAAGCGAAAGAGAAGAATTTTTAGAGACTACATTTAAACCTATTACAGAACCTTTAAAACAAAATATCAGAAACCATTAGTAAACCTCGTTATGAAGGAGATGTTTTACTACCAGTTTCTAAACAAGAAGTACAAGCATTAAAAAAAGAAGACAATGATGATTCATATACAAGCGCTAGTGACCAAGAAGAAACAAAAGAAGAAGATGAACCTATTGTTGAAAAGGAAGAAGAACAGCCAATACCTGAAGCAGAACAATCTATTCCAAATTTAACTCAATTGAGTAGCGATATATTACCAACACGGACCTCTCGGAAGAAAATATATATTGAAACTGCTACATGATATAAAATCAAACCCCAATTTAAGTAAATCACCACATATACGGAGCAAGAATTGATGGGAATGAATTAAAAATAGGTGATTCAAAAACTTAAAATAACTGAAGACGATTATATCATTATTGGTGAGCATAAATATAAGGGAACAAAAGGATTATATGAATTAATTTTTAAAAACATACCATTGAGATATTCGACCAAAGATTTAAATACTTTTAAGGAAATTTTACAAAATACTAATGCACATAAAAGGAATTACTCAAAGGATGCAATAATTAATCGTTCACTTGCGCAACAAAATATAACATTGTTATAAAAAAGTTGTTTCCCCCCACGAAAACTACCAACATTACGTACCGCACCAGTAGTGAAACAACCGCTAAAAGAAAATCTTTATCACTTATGGATTTATCACTTCTTGAACAACATGGTAAAAAGAGTAAAGGAGATACTTCAACATCTGGCAAAGGACTGATGAAAAATCTGTACAATACCAATGTAATTTATTACAAAGACATTAATAAATTAGTTGACAGAAATGAGACTATTACATGAAGCTATGGAAGCCGGTCATCACAGGTTTAAATAATGAATGGGTGGGCTCTAGTTGATGAACTTAGAAGTCGAGGTGTCGTCGTATAATTGTCCGCAGATATAAAAGAACGGGCAAGCATATAATGTATCATTTTTAACATGAGCGTCGACAAGTTTGGACGGTACTCCGCGTTAGGAGTGCAAGTTGGAGAAGACCAGAAAAGAAAGTGGATTGCCGCAAAACACCTGAAGGTGACTATAGCATAAGTAATAAACGTTTAAAACTAGTTAAAGATCCAGAAGAAGATACTGATGGAGCAAATTTAAAGACAGTAAAAGAAGCTACTTCAACATCATTAAAATTACTTAAGGATACTTACGATGTTAAATCACATAGAATAATTAATGTTGGTAAACCAACTGACAGTTCTGATGCAATTACTAAAGAGTATTTATCATCTGAACTTTCAAACACTTTAAAATTGCAGTGGGGGTAACAATTTAAAAGATGGACAAACATATGATGCTGGAAATCATAGGATAACCACATGTGGCAAATCCAAAAAATGATAAAGATTCAGTTAATAAAGAATATTTACATTCTATAATACCGGAAAAGACTCAACGAGGATTTTCTTTTTATAAGTTTATTATAAATGACATTGGATACCCAAAGGAAGACGGCGATGCTGTAAACCTGAAATACATCAAGGACAACTGTATTTTACAAGATGCGTGATGAAATCGATTGTTATGGGAAAGTGTTGTCAAATGTGAAAGTTCGGTTCTCAACCAAAAGACGCTGTTACTATGGAACAACTTATCTAAAGAATTAAAAAGGGGAACATCGAATTTTGTAAAACATGAAGATGCCGTGCTAAAGCGAGGAGATACATTTATACATGGAAATGAAAAGTTTAATTTAATGCAAGGAAAAAATGATGAATGGGATGCAGGACATAAAACAATAACAAATGGAAGATTTGGTATAAAAGATTCAGATGTACCTTTGATGGTACAAAACATTAATTGCGAGTGGTGGTAGATTAGATACATACAATGGTCGTAATAGAAGAATAAAAAATATTTATCCTGGTTATGAAGATGATGATTGTGTTACATTGAGACAAACAATAACTTGGGATTAAACACTTTGGGACCAAATATGATGCAAAGATGAAGAAAATAATTAATATTTTACCAGGAGAAGATATTAAATGATGCTGCTACTATTAGGACAAGTTATAACAATGTCAAAAAGTGATTCAAACGCTTACACATGTAATGATAAACGTATTATGCAGTTACACGATCCTCAACATCCGAAAGATGCTGTAACTTTAGATTGTTTAATAAGAATAGTGGGCAATTTACTTATTGATACCACAATCATATAGCTAGTACAACAAGTCACTGTGATGATTCAACCCGATGAACGAGAAGCATGGATTAAAAATAGAATTCATAAATCAATATATAATTAATTTGAATAATTAATTATTTAAATATAAAAATTGTGCATAAGTTATTCATTTATATAAAGCATCTCGTTGAGTAAAACACGCCGGTTATATATAAAAACAATATAATGAAGATCGCACAGCTCAGTCGTCGTCACGTCAGCGGCAAGAAAGGACGTGGTTATACACATCGGCTGCGTTATCCCTTCTCAAACGAATTCCTGTTGGTGCTGTTGTAAATCGGGCAATAGACGCCTCTACCATACGAATTTCATCTGCCCGGAGGTTATCAATATTGCGGACCCGGAACTAAATTGGCAAAACGTTTAGCAAGAGGGGATCCTGGAATTAATAAATTGGATCAAGCTTGCAAAAGAACACGATATAGCGTATTCCAAGTTTGCTGATTCAACAAATAGATCAATAGCGGACTAAAGCGCTAGCAGAAAAAGCTTGGCAAAGAGTTAAATCAAGTGACGCAAGTATTGCAGAAAAAGCAGCCGCTTGGGCAGTAACTACAGCTATGAAGGCGAAAACAAAATTTGGTGGCGGAAAACCGTCGGAGAGGAAGACCTGCAAAGAAAAGCAGCTCCTAAAAGAGGTGGAAACATTAAAAAGAGACGTCGTAGAACTCGTAAAACAAAGACAAAAAAGACTTCCGTTTGGGTCAATGGTAAAAAACGGAGCAGGTCTATACCTAAGACCGTTACCGGTGTGTACTAAATAAGAAAAAATCAATTGATAATTCCAAATAAAGCCTTAACAAATTATCAATTATCAAATTATGTAAAATGTTTTTGAAGATAACCATTTTTTAGGGGAGTTTTATGAAAGACGCATTACCAAAAAACATATGGAAAAATGAAACTGGAATAGTAAATTTAGATTCCTCCTATGGTCCAGGAACACATTGGGTATTGCTATACAAAACTCGGACAAAGCGTTTATTATTTTGACAGTTTTGGCAATCTACCACCACCTAAAGAACTTCAACACTACTTTAGAAACTCTAAGAATATATTTTTACAATTATAAAAGAGAACAACCTAACAATACAGAAATATGCGGACATTTATGTTTGGAGTTTTTAGCAAAAAGCGTCAGTCAGCTTTAAGATGTCATCGTACACAGTGTCCACTGAGCGGAAATTCATCTACATTAAAAAGTACTCTTTTCCCAGCACTGCGTCTATCTAAAGATAGATTATGGGAAGCGGCATTATTAGATTTCACTACATACAATTCAATTCCCAACATTACAGAGGGTAAAAACAATTTACTACATTATTATGAAAGTAAAGATAAAAAAGGAAACTATTCAGAATTAAAAATAATCACCTTGTCTACAGGAGCATATGAAATAGATGATATAAACCAGCTATTACAGAAGCAGCTAGGAGAAGAAAATATCTGTATAAAAGGAAACAACAATACTTTAAAAAGCGGAAATTACCTCAAAATATTATATAGATTTGAGTTTAAAAAATTCAATCGGTAGTTTACTCGGATTTTCAGATAAGAAAAAAAAAAATCTTAGATCCCGGAACTACTCATACGGGTGATACCACAGTAACAATATTAAAGGTTAATAGTATTGATATAACATGCAATATTATACACGGATCGTATAGAGATGGGGTAAACCAACATATTTTACATACATTTTATCCAACAGTAGCTCCTGGGTTTAAAATAGTTGAGAAGGCCACAAAACCTTATATACCTACCGTTAAAACACCAGTTTTATTTCAGACATCGTACTGAACATATCAGATCAGGACGGTAATAGTGTTGACTTTAGAAAAGAAACAATTACAATACGGTTACACATAAAAGCGGTAACTTAAGTATAAACATGGGATTAACATTTAAACCACAACGGAAAAGCCGGGAGCTCAGTAGCTCTTCAACATTGGACGAGTTAACCACCGGACAACCATACATTTCCTACAAAAAATTGGGTTAAAACTAAATTACAATGGACATTCTGGATATATCTCAAGGTCCGACGTTCGACGAAACCCTATGGGAGAAGGAATATCACACGCACAACCCTTACACTTCATCAAAATTAAACAATAAATGATGAAATAAGGATTCCCATTCAACAACAAGATATTTACCACATTACCCTGTGAGAGTTATTTATATATTGAGGGACAAGTATTAAAATTGGATGGAAAAAACTGGTTCGTCTGTTCCTTTTATAAATAACCCAATGGCATATCTTTTTGACGAAATAAGATATGAAATATCAGGGAGTGACAGTTGATTCAACAAAAAAGGTTGGTATAACAACAACACTAAAAGGATTAACATCATTAACACCACATGAGAAGAATTCAATAGTCACCGCCGGATGGGTTACCCCCGATAAAGACAGCATAACACCAAATTCCAATGGTCATTTTGATTTTCACATACCTTTTACGATTGCTTTTGGGATTCGCTGAAGATTACAAAAGAATAATAATAAATGTCAAACAAGAATTGGTATTACTCAGATCTTCAACTAACAAAGACTTGATACTAGCAGCAAGTGGCACTGAAGAAAGTAAACTAGAATGGCAGCTACAATTAAATAAAAATCGTGTGGAGAGTACCTCATGTAAGATTAGCCGATGAACATAGAATCGTATTGTTAAGAAAGTTAAAATCTGACCGTGATTATTGTAATGCCGTTTAGAAGTTGGGAATTCCATGGAATACCCCATATTACCTCAAACAGAACGACAAACATGGACTGTTAAACATCTACTTATTTGGAACGAGCAAGGTACATAATACTAGGGTTTCAAACCAATCGAAAAGATGTTATAACCGCACACGCAGGTCAATTTGACCATTGCAATATAAAGAATTGCAAAGTTTTTCTAAACTCTCAATTCTTTCCTTATGACAATTTAAAATGTCATGTTTAGCAAAAAGCGTTATTCCTTCTTATACGATATGTATGCAAGATTTCAATCGTCATATTATGGAAAAACTAATACACCACTGTTATCACCTGAACAGTATTATTCAAAAGCCCCAATAATCGTTATCGATTGCTCAAAGCAAAATGAATCAGTAAAATCGTCAAGTGTGGATATAAAAATCGAAATGGAATTTGAAGATAAAATACCAGAAGGGTACTTCGGCATATTGTCTCATTTTACATGACAAAATAGTAACATATACTCCACTAACTGGAATAGTTAAAAATGTGTTATAAAAAACGGTTTTTAGGTGGGGGCGATTGTTATAAAAGGAGGAAAAACGAAGTAAAAATTTCATTATTTGTTTGACCATCCTATGGGAAACATCGTTAGCAAAATGAGTTCACTTAATGCAAATACTAACGAAGAAGAAACTACACCGCTTATAGCCGACAACAGTTCCGATATAGAAAAACAAATTGAACAAGAAATGGATGAGTTCCTCAAGTTTAAAACATAAGAAAAGAGAAGAGGAAGTTGAAAAAGGAATTAAAAAAAGAAAAGTCGATGACATTATTTCCACCAATATTTTAGCAGAGGTATTTCTTAGAATCTACTATCCCATCTCATCATGTATGACAAAAAGCGTATCTGCCGGAGTAATAAAATCATTGGAGTATTCACCAACTATTATTTTGAATCATGGATCTAAAATGGTGTTTTTCTCTGAAATTTCCTGGGAATCGTTTATGAAGCATATACATCTTTTAGAATGTTATTTAAGTAACAATACATATGGAAGAAGAACGAAATTAAGTTTGCTAGAATCAAATATTGAAATCGATATAGTAAAACATCGGGGAGGACAAATTGTTCGTTTTAGAGATTTAACTAAACATGACATAAAAATACACCTTACAAAAGATGAATTCTACACCCTCAGCTGTGCTACAGGTCCTATCACAAGATATCTAAAACAACTAATATTTTCAAGCGCAATCATAAAAGAATATTTAACCGATACATTGGATAGACAACCATATGTACCAAATCCTATACGGTCCCGTAGATACTTCCATTTTCAATAGAATACCTCACGAAGTTGATATGTGGAGACAGTTGCACAACTATCAGACTAACTTCGGTATAGATGAAGAAAGCACAAGAAATGAATGAAGAAGCATCTTGCAGCAACCAACCCGCAGTATAAAAAGACGCCCATCCATAATTTTACAAACAGTCCCATACCGACCTTTGTCATGAATAAACAAGTTTCATTTTCAAACCAATACCAAATAATGGAGGTAAAACGAGGTATAATTGAATTTCAAGCGTTTCGCGGTAACGACGGACATTTTATCATTAAAGAGTTAGTTATTCTAGACATGAACACATCTGTCGTTTATCACTATTTATTTCCAACCTCCTATACCGTTCAACAGATTAACTACTAAAGCAAGAGTGACAAACAAATGGTTGATGAAACATTTTCACAACCTGAGATGGGATGAAGGTTTTATCCACTACAGTATGGTGCCGCACATTATGAATCATTACTGTAAGGAATTTAAAATTATCTACACAAAGGGATTGGAGAAAAACCGCTTGGATACAAGCATTTACAAACCATGAAGTGATAAATGTGCAAGTGGATAGAGATTTTCAGTGTCACTTTGCCAACATTTGTATCTCTACCAAAAACTTTAAACATCGGCAGTCCCAATGCGCTTTAAAGAACGCTTATCGTTTGAATGCATATCTACAACAGAATGGTGGGGGGTGGGAAGGATATAAAAGCGACAACGCAACCATGACCCAGCATGAGTATTACTCTAGCCTCCGAACAGTCAACACCTCCCACACAGATTCGCAAGACTAAGAATAATATTAACAATAAATAAGAAGAAGAAAAAGTAAAGATGACGTCACAAACATTTTTACAATCTCTTGTCGATCAATTTAACAAACATTCAAAATCTACCGTCTTACCGACTAAAAGATGTTCAGAATTAAAAGAAGAAAAACATTATGTTATCCACACCATTAAGAAGATGGAAACTAGTGTTGGGGACGCCATCAACGTTACACTGAGTGAAGCGCCCTACACGCCCGGTGATGAACCAAAATTTCAAACATTTCTTCCTAAGCGCTTCGTGCACCTCCTGCAAAACGAAGATCTACGCCTTATCCACCCCGGCTCTCTGTACTTGGCATCCCACGGTCCAAGCGGAAGCAATTCAACGGAACTTACACTTCACGTCATGCCTACTGCCAACAACTAATTTATTTTTTGTAATACTTTTGTACACCTTTGTGAATTATTTTGAAAATAAATAAAGATGAAAAAATAAAAAAATAAAAAGCAATATATCACTATGTGTCTTTGCACATGGTGATATATTGCTTTTTAAAAAAATAATTTTAGATGACCTTGACCTAGTTACAAAAACTATATAAATGGAGTAATTTTCAAGGGGATTTCCTCAGTCTACAATTGACTTCCATGCTGTACACATCTCCCTTGGTTGTCCAATTATTTAAACGACAACATGTCTCTCAAAATCAAATGCGCATCATACGATACCTCCACCATCACAACTTTTGAACAACTCGACAATTTCACTAATGAATTGCGAGTACTTCTTGCAGGCGGTTATCACTTAAATGCCGATGTTTACGTTACAAATAAGAAGATGTTTTCAAAACAAAACTACTGCGATGATGAAGTGTACTTTTCTACACAAACGGCAACAACATCTAGCCCTTCTACTCAAAATAATGTTAAATTCCACAAATACTACTAATGTTAAATTACAATAACAATACTCCATCAACTTGAGGCTTCGCTATAAAAAGGCTATTCAACCCAGACTAAATCATCATTTGCTTTTTGACAACCGCAGCGATAACAACTACAACTACTATGCTGTACCGAATGATGATTGAATTTAATGGTAAAATATTTGGAAAGGACTATCAAACGGTAGAAGACATGAGCTCCGATCTTGATGTATTAACTAAAGAAGGCTTCCAACCAAAGTTAATTCTAAAATTTCCAGAAGTACATCCACTATCCACTGAAGATCTCGTCGCAATGGCTAGAGCAAAAAAACAAGAACGTGAAGTAAATATTAAAAAAGAGAAAGAAGAAAAAAAAGACGAACCTATATCTTAAGTGTGCAACTTTTTAATATTTGTACCCCATTCTTTTTTAAAACTCCATTTGGTTGACCTTGAAATTACCCCCACTCCACTTTTTTCTTTTAATAAAACTCTCTATTCTATACTATACACCTTCATTTCCCAACTCCACTTAGAACCGTCAACATGGAAAAGAAAAAAGAAGACTACAAACCACGCTACTGTTGTGAACAAAAATGTACCGATATAGGAAGATGGATGGTAGACATTAGCTTGTAGAAAATGTGAATTCTTCGGATCCTGTTACTGCAAATGCAAAACAAAACAACTACCACCACCAGAATTGCAAACCTTCAAAATTTATAAATCAAGATACTTCCACACTTGCTGTCCCCAGAGATGTTTCAAATTTCACCCAGAAAGACTTTTTAATTGCCGAAAGTGTGATGCATATTATAAAGACGACTTTTGTACATGCATCAAACATTTGTGCAAATATAGATCAGATTGGTCTTCTGATCCTATTCAAGCTTCAGATGTATAGCTGTAGTCACTGACTGCAGCTTTTTTTTAAAATTTCATTTGGTTGACCTTGAGATTTACAATATATATTCTACATACCCTTTAACATGCTTCTCATTTACACTACATTGCTTGGACTAACACCAACATGGGTGACAGATTCATTTCTTTTGAACATTTAATTACCGAAAGAGATGAGATGGAAACTCTATTTCACAACTTACTCACACTTATGGATAGGTATCCTTTGAAATGGATCAACATCAAAGTAAAATATGTGGATCCTACCAGAATATTTTCATCATCATCATCATCATCATCTTCCAACAGTGCAGGGGAAGAAGAAGAACCAACTTATGGTATTACAATTATTGAATTAAACAGCGAGGAACAAGACAATCAAATTCAAATTATAAATAAACTTAGTATTTAGTTTACAAAAGTGATTGGTATTTCTATTCTATATTAATGCTATTATTATTTTATTTCTATACACTTCCCACAACCTACCCGAACGGCGTTTCGCGGCAAACTGCGGTAACCGAAGTTCTCTCGCTTCTCGTTTTGGATTACCCCCACTTCTTTTCTTCCCCCCACCACTGTTCCCTGTTTCCATATAAGCGACCGCCTTACCGTCGCTCACCATTTGTTTGCCTACCGCCGAACGATGAGCCAGCCTCCATTAGCAAAAAATACTACTACTTTTGCAGTAACATCGCAACAAGATTTACAGGATATTTTTCAAACTTTAACCGATGTTGTAAACACACCAAACAACACGGTTACTATTACTGTTGAAATTACCTACAATTGTCCAGAGTGTGAAAGGATGGAAAGCGATAATGTTGAAGAATTAGAAATGCCAAACAACAGTCCTTCATCCGCCCACGATTCGACACCAGATGATGAAAGCTAGTCCTACACAAATATTCTTTTTCAATCCCCCACCACTTTACATTAAATATATATATCCTCCCCTTATTTGCTCTCCTCATTCCATCGCCTACTTTTACACCATCTACACCGCTCCTCTCTAACCTGTACACAAACATGATGGACGGCTTTTCAATCACATCACAATTGGAAGACGATAAATTAAAACTCGAAATTAACAGAATACAATTGGAATCACAGAATCAGGAAGAAATGATCCGGCTGTTAAAGCTCTTCAAATGCGTACTGTTGGTATGCCTCTATCTGCTCATCGCCATCACCATCGGCATTTACCAGACCGTCACCGCCAAACATCGCTTCGACACCACTTCCAATAAAAATTCTACTTGGCTTTCCTAAAATAAATTATTAATTCCCACAGCCCCACAGCCCCCATCCGCTCCCGCCACACTCCCGCCCGCCCCACTCGTCCCCACACTCCCCACCTTTTTTAAAACCCCCTCCAAATGACCTTGACACACTTACCAACCCCTCCCCAAACCCCCCAAAAAACCCCCAAATCAACAACACACACCTGCCAGTTACAACCGCTGACCTTGACCTGCGCCAGAACCGGCAAATCCCTTCTACTTTTACTATTATGAATGTTTTTTTTCGCTATAGTAGGATTCACGAAAATAGTCCGATGAGAGTCGATGCATTGTTGCCAGATTTATTCTAAACACATTTTTATACTGTATTACACATGGTAAACATAACAAAAAATGACAACATTGCAGGGTGAGTAGGCCCCGGACGGAGTGAGGGGGGGCACAGCTGTTAAAATTTGCCATCGGACTATTTTCGTGCATCTTACTATAGTAAATAACTGAGTATTTTTACAAATTTTTCCTAAGCAACCATGACATTCAATCAAACTTTATTTTTTCAAAGCACTTTGCATTTTCCAATTCGTTTGGCAACTCATAAAAAAATCTTGGAATTAGGTGACTATAACGGTATTTTTCCGTAGGTATTACAAAAGCGAGGAAGTTTATATTTTTCTACATTCCTAAAAGTATAGCTTTTTTACATTCGGGTTTCTGAAACAAAATTTATTACAAAAAAGTTTGATTATGTTATACTTATAAAAATCGCCTGTATAATAAGTACCAAATCCTGAATAGTTCTTGATAATATTTGAAATCCTGGGCATTTTTGTTTGGAAATCATGATCAAGGTTTTCTTTTGCAAAGTCTCAATTCGTCCAATAAAACATTGGGATGCAACTCCCCAAACTTCAACTCCATATCGAATAATTAACTCAAACATTGATTTATAAATTATTATTAATGCTCGATGAGGGAGGTTTTCCTAAGGTAAAATAACTTTTCTGTGATGGGGTTTAGTTTACTATAGGTGTGGTTAATATGAAAATCCCATTTTAATTTTGAATCCAGTACTAATCCTAAGTATTTAGTTTTTGTCACTAACTCTAATATTGGACACATGCAGTTATTCATATTGTTATCTCGGTGACACTGACAAGTATGGCTACGGACTGAAGGAGAATACGGAGGAATATTGTGAGCCGAATGAAAGTTCAAAACGACGGTTTTCTTAGAGTTAATTATTAGTTTTTTTTTAGTATCCATTTGTTAAGAGTATCAAAGTCTTTCTGAATATAATTCTCTGCAGTTGCAAAATTTTTATGTGAAGCAACGAGTGCTGTGTAGTTGGCGTACATGTACAGTCTGCCAAGGAAATTGCAGGATACTAAACTATTTACATATATAGGCTACATATATTGAAAAGGATAGGTCCCAGCACACTTCCCTGTAGTACACCTTGATTAATTAATCTGGAACTATAGCAATTATTTATTTTTACATAAATATTCCTATTCCTCAAATAATTATCAAACCAGTCTAAGAGCTTTCCTTTAACACCAATATATTCAAGTTCTTTTAAAAGAATGTCATGATCAAGAGTAGGCTACTAAATACAAATGCCTTAGAGTAGTCGACAAACATGGCTATAGAGTGTTTTTTTTTCGTTTAGACAGCCATTAGTATAGTCGTTAAAATCCAGTAATAGGGTTTCTGTGCTTTTCCCTTTCTGAAATCCGTATTGATTGATGCAAATTAGGCCTACATGGTTTTCTGTAAAGTATTTATTAAAATAAAATGTTACATATTTTCCAGTACTTTTTCGATTACTGACAAAATTGCTATTGGGCGGTAGTTTGATACAGATCTTCTTGGTCCCGACTTGTAAATAGGTCTTATTATTGATGATTTAATGAGTCTTGATCAGAAATGAGAAATTGATTAATCTAGCCATGACTCCAATATAAAAGTGTAATGTCAGAAAAAATTGCAATAATTTTTTATAGGCCCTATTTTTTACCGCTAAAGTTGTGGTTACACACTGGACTAAAATGTCATGTGAAATTTTGATTTTGACTAAAGTTAAAAAAAGTAAAGGTTAAATAAGCAGCACTCAGAATTTAGTAGCTACTTTGTGTAGACAACAATACTATTTAATTTTATAAACTAAACAAACCTGTAAAAATTATATAACTTAATAGTTTCTGAATTGCACTTTTTCAAAAACTGCTCAGCTGTAGAATTCTGTAGGAAAATTAAATCTATAAAAATAAACTGGAATAATTGTATATTCTAAAACTATTTAATGAAAAATTGCATTTTTATAATTAAACCAACCAACTGCCTCATAGCAAGTATCCAAAAGCGATTTAAGAATACAACTCCTGGTTTATCAAAGAGTCCGAAGGCGCTGTTCAAACAAAATTAAAGGAGCGCTCGAGTGACTTCCATTGACGACGGACACCACCAGGAAAAACTAGACGTTATGCGTGTTTGCAACTGCAACCGTAAAATACATAGAAGACCACATTTTATACTGTCTCTGTAGGGTTTATATTGACTGTGGTTGTTATGTGTAATATATTTCATTTAACGTTTTATTCTTTAACACCATCTAAAATGCAATGTTAAGAAAATGATTTTTGTTGTAATTATCGACATCAGTCAATTCTAAATTTAAACCCATTTTCTTTTGGGGACACAGAGCTCTCGCAGAAACATTCCGGATGAGGCTTAAGCAACTCCCCCCATAGGACTATCGACGATAGGGGGATCCCTGAGCTGGATCACCTCCCCCAAATAATTAATTTTAAAGGTTAACAACTAATTAATTTTTAACGCTAATTAATTAATTTCAATAGGTTAGGCCTGATTAATTTAGACTAAGTTTATTCGCCTCCAGACCAACTTGAGCAACTGATTTGTGTCGTGAATAAATTCGTTAATTGTACATTGAAATGTGTGCATTAGTAGGTGTGCATTGTGCTTTCGTTAACCCAAGACTAAATGAAAATTTGTATAATCGATGCGGGAGCTACCTACCGGCAAACTGATAAACTAGTCGCAGATGCTTTTATGGTGCTGCACTCCGGTGGCCAACTGTAGAACTACAATGTAAATACAGTTTGACTGGTTACGGAATTTTATACATTTAGCACAGTATCCACTGCCCTCGATTTTTATTACCTTAAGACTAATGTTAAATGTTTAACATCCGCTACGCATTTACATATTGGTCGAAAAGATTCATATTATGTAATTTTAAAGGAAATTGCTGTAATATCTAGTGAAATTGGAAATAAAAATCACGATTGAGCGATTTATGAGATTAAACTGCTGAAAAATGCTTTCATTTTTGAATCAAGACTTCTTTATTGTTTTTGACTATGTACATACCACTAACAATCGCCCGTGGCATATACTACATAATGAAAATAATATGATTTGTCAAAATTAAAAATAAAAGTTTTCATACACAATTTAGGTAGGCCTACTCATGGACGCTATAATACTCAATCTCTACCAAATATAACTTTAGACTTGACCTGAATCTGCGCACTCTTTGTTTCTGTTTTAAAGAATGATGGCAAAGCGTTGAAAAGTTTAAAGTTTAATATACATGAAAAATGGGTTGTCTCTCAAAACTGTTTGTTTTATGAAGAATGGTTAGAGTATTTACTCAGAGTATTATCAGAGAATTTATCAGACTGGGACGGTGGCGTCGTCCTGTAATCCAGCTACTTGGAAGTCACGAATTGTGGATAATTATAAGCGATGGCTTCTGGATGCAGGCCCGCGGTTTGTATGTGACGCGCTATGGGCCCGAGAGATGTTTGCGCCCCCCCCTTCCGCCCCTCACCCGAGGATATGAATAAAAAAATAAACAAACCCAATGCCATTAGGCATTTGACCATTTGAGACGCCCATTCGTAACATAACAACAAAATGAAACAATGACAGAACTATTTTTATTGTGTTCATTTCCGACCGCTAATAATGCGGTTGAGCATTAAACTGTGCTCTCGCACGTAGGGGCTGTGGTGGGGGGGGGGGGAAGATGGTGGGATGGCGCATAAGGGGGAGATGGACCCGTGGTGGGGATTAGTCGTTGGCGCGCCGTTCGGGAGGACGGGTGTTCCTGCCACGTCGCCTTTCCGCACTTGTGTGCTACACAGTACGGCACGCGCTGTATACTGCGACCTCTACTGATCGCAAAACATTTCTCATTATTACTGTTAGGAGTACGAAGCCCCGTGGTTATGTCGTCAACGTCAAAATCTTCCTGATAAATTGTAAAATATTTTCTTTGTTGCGCTCCCAACAAACCTAAGAAAGCCCTTGGGCTCTTGCGCCCCTTGGCCCTTGCGCCCCTGGGCCCGGGCCCACCAGGCCCATTTACAAAATCGGCCCTGTCTGGATGCGATATTAGCGAGTGAGTCAAACAACAACTGAATCATAGGGAAGATGTGGATGTATGCAACCATAGTAAGATGCCAAAGAATGTTTGAGCCGGAAAACTGAGCTAAATCTACGAATAATGAAGATACTGCAATTTAGTTTTGTAAACTTTATAAATGTGTTGAGAAAAATCAAGCCGGGAATTTACGATTAACCCATGGAAGTTATTAGTTTGATGACAAGAAACAATTTTAGTATCACCGAAAAAAATTACCACCACACGCGGCTGTGGGTTGTACACAAAAGGCTATTATCCTTAGATTGTACGGTCCGTGTAGAATGCGAAGGTTATACAGCAGGCTTTATTTTTAACTCATCGATTATCTAATTGTTCTGGCCAAAACAACTTCAAATGGAGATTTCTATACGGGGTCGTAAAAATAACTCCTAACATTGTTGTGTTTATTTGGTTCTGTATACATTGTGTGTTACCGTCCGTAGGAGATAGGCCTAATCGGCTATCTGCCCGTTTCTGAAAGTTGCTTCAGAACCATACCTATAGTGTAAGCAGAGCTAAAATAACTTTTAAAAGCATTTGAAACGTCCCTTCCATTATTTATCTCATTATTAACATATTTCATTACTAATCATTTGTTCCCGTCCCTCTTTCACTATATTTACTTATGTCCAATTTTTATTTCCCCTGAGGTAGTTTTCATGTGCAATTTTTGTCTCTTTCCAAAGTTTTTCTTAATTTTTTCAACTAAAATAAATCATCTAATGAACATTACCTTTTAATCTTTCCATGAAACTTGCACTTTAACTTTATATCTTTTATTAAAGGAAAAGAAAACCAATAAGGAAATTAATTTGTTCATTGGATACGGCATCTGGTTTTTTTTTTTAAGTATTTTGGTGGTTGAACACTAAAGAAATGTCAAAACTTTGGAAAATAAAGAAGTATACATAATTCATTTTGCGGTTAAAAATATTGTTATCAGTGGCGGGTAAAACTATCTTTAAAGATGTTTCTCATGGTATGGCGAAATATTTCAAAGAAGTGTTATGAAAATATTGCAAGAGGCTATGTACCAACAAAATTATTTTTACTATTAATTTATTATTTTTATTATTTTTATCGTTCGTGGGTGTTTATGTTGAAACATGAATCAATAGGAAATAAGAGAAAGCCATATGGTCAATTTAAATACATTATAGGCAATTTAAAATCATTTAGGTTTCCATAGAAACAAAACTTTAAGTTTCACAAGATCAAAATTCGGCCATTAAAATTTCTCTCTTTTGACATAATACAATGTCCACAAAACATATATGGTAGGGAGGAGTGATGATTGCAATGTAAATACATTATCTGTATAATTTAAAAGTTTATACCAGAAAGGCTTTTAAATCACTCCACTCACTATCAACTTAAAACTACCAAACAAGCCATTGTTAATCTGAGAATCTTCCTGATAATTATACCAATTACAGGAGAAGCCTGGTCATCCTGTTAATGTATGGAGTATGAAGACCAGTAGTCAACGGCTACTAGCAAAAAAGGAAAGTGGGAAGGCCACAAAAGAGTTGATATAAGGAAGCAGATACGAATGCTCAAAGGAAACTTGTGTGGCAGGTAGGCTCTACTTGGAATTAAAAGAGTGGAAGGGAAAGGCATAAGAAGAAAGACAATCCAAATAAGAAGAATGAAATAATAGAGAGATAAGAAGAAAGGCTGAACCGATGGGTATAAGAACAACACATGTTCTGACGATCAGCATTTGTCTATGGACTAAGGAGGTACTTAGTGGTATTTTGAGAAGGTATGATGAGTAATGTGTTACCTGTCTACTTAGTTTTATAGTAACAACCCATTGGGTATAGAGGAAAACTTATTTCCTGAAATACCCTCTCATAAATTCAAAAAATTATAGAACGGACCAAAAGTTATTTTGTTTATATTTGTTTTCTAAAGTTAAAGTTTTGCCAATTCGTTTCTGTCTAATCTTTTGGCACTTGTTCTTAGATATAAGAATTTCTAATTTTTGTGTTAATAGCCTATACGGTATATTGGATTGTTATTTATGAATACATATTTTTATAAACAATATTTTTAAGATTGAAAATTTTGAAACATCATGTGTCTTACACTCTTGAAATTGAAAACATAAAAAATCTCAGCTTCTTTTATACCGTGATGCCAAGAACGTTGTTATGAGGCGCTCGGCGATCAAAGATTGATACTACCGGCAGACCTGGCAGAGAGTTCTATTTGGAGACAATCAAAAGGAGAAGCAGTGAATAACAATTATTTGAAAATTTTAAATCAATCAAATATTTAAATCAATGCCGAGAACTTAAAAGAAAAACCTCAATAATTCACAGTCAAAATCCAAGAATAGCCACAAAGTGTTTAAATTACTATCACTATAATTTGCCAAAAATCTATTTATTTTGAAAAACATGATATCCTTGGTCTTTACACTATTTGCATCTTATAAAGTTGCATCCAACAATAAAGTTGGTTGTACTGAATAGTAACTATATTACATAGGACAATATATTGCACAGGTTGAATTAATGAACGGAGTCCAACGGTCATAATTATAACTGCTGATTTAGAGATTGAGCGAAGAATAACCGTTTGATCACTGGATAATTTTTTTCTCAATACATTAACTGAGGTTTAGGTTGAAATCAAAATCAGTTGAAACAAATAAAATTTCTTCCACGATCAAATCACCATCTAATTAGAAAACAAATTTAAATGAATTTACCAACTATCCAAGTCAAAAGAATAGTTTTTGTGGAAGAGATGTGTATTTTGTATTTATAATTTTATGTATTCCAAAAACATCAAGTCTATACTTCTATAGAACTTAAACGGTTTAGCCTACTAAATTCATTAACTGAATTAGGTTTAATTCATTTCAAAATTTTCGTTTTACTTGTCATTTCATAAATTACTGAGGGATTCCTCTTTTTCATGAACGTGAGTCATTCAAAGTTGAAGTTCGTGGGATGGTTTGCCTACCGTCACATATCCTGGGCAACCTCCAATGGAATTTGGAATCTCCAGCGCAACGTTTGTCTTCGAAATGGGGATACATTAGGTGAGTGGCAATCTACGTGAAATTAGTTTTTTTATATATATTACGATAAAATTTATTTCTTCGAACAACCGTGCAAAATAACTTTTACCTATCATTACACATTTAGAAACACAAAAGACTTTAAATAAAAATAAAAATAAACCATCACATTTTTTCATAACAAATATTGAGTGCTTTACGAAGAATAATAATAACACAAATTTTGCATATGAAATGTACAAAGTCAGTTTTAGCGAATTTCCCTATAGGGAATACGCTATTACGGTAGTAGCCATGGTAAGACCTAAGCCCGGGACCACTTTACTTTTTCATTTTGAGGTCCCCAGAAGCCAAAAACACCGTTCGTTCATTTTCATATATATGTGTATATATATATATATATATATATGTGTGTGTGTGTGTGTGTGTGTGTGTGTGTCCGTGGTACCGATAACTTTTGAAGCGGACCTCCGATTTTGATGAAATTTGGTATGAAGGAGTAAGACCAGGTCTATTTTCATGAGTTCGCGAACCAGCATTGTCGGGTTATGGGAACGGGGTTTTATGGGGTTTCAAAGGGGTAAAAAATGGGTTTTTGGGATTTTTTAACCTCAATTTTCAAAATTCAAGAATTTTAACGAAAACCATTTAAAAGAGCTTAAAAAACCCAACAATTTAGTATTTTGAATCATTAAAATAGCTTAACTGGTTATGGACAAAGTTTTAATCAAGTTTCCCATGTTATTCTTATGGGTTAATCTTTAAAAAGTTATATATCGCTTATTTATAAACATATCTTAATGAAATTTTTTATGAACCTGTCCTATTTGATGAGTAATGAAAATTTGATAAAAAAACTCGCATGGCAGCAAACCTACATGCCAAATCCCATGGTATTCTCATGGAAAATAAGTGTATAATGGGAGCAAGAGAGATGGAGATAATAAGTTGTCTGTTCCTAATAATCAGCTGATCAGCTTTCTTCTGCATTTGTCAAATTTGGAATGTTTATGTTTTGTTATTTGTAAACAAATAATTCTTTTTGCATGGGAGCTTTGGATATGAACTTTTATTTCTGTAAAAAATAATATTTAATGCAATATAAATATTATTATATAAATTATTAAATAAAAATAATTAACTGAGAAAAAATGCCATTAAATACATCATATTTCTTTCTAAAGATTATTAATTAATTATATGAGATAGCCACAAAGTTCTTTGATGTTGAAAAAATAACTCTTTGGAAATTCGCTCAGTACGCAGGTCTGCTGCGACGGGGGTATTGTAATATCGAACGAAGTGTTGTGTTAGTATTATTATTATTATTTTGAAATAATTTTGATCAACTAAAAGCATTTTAGCAAACTAAGTAAAATTAATTGCAATGTCTAAATCAATGAGAAATAAAATGTAGAATAATTTTGATTTTGTTTTGTTTGTTTAATTTTGCTTTTTCGACAGGTAAAAATACTATCAGTGGATGTTTGATCATCGCAGGTGGACTCTAGAATCTTCAATACTCCACGGAAAGCAGCAGCCTCTATCAATAGACTTAGCCTAAGTTTATTATTCGTAATAAATTCGTTATCTTTGACTTCCCTTCCGTTTCTTCTATATTTTTACAGTAATTATTGGTAATTTATTCTAAGCAATCCTGATAAATTGATAATTGATTAATAACTGAAATTTTACATTATGTAGATTACGATAAGTTCTCAATGAAACAAAGCTATGATGAACAAATAGATAGTTGAATGGTAAAATAGTAGGAGTCAAATACTTCCTTCTTAAGTTCAGAATCCTTTCGTTGTCAAGGTTTGCAAATGTTTAAACGATTGATAAAATTAAAATTATGGAAGTCAAATAAAAACCGAATCTTATTTCCCAATATAAAGACAAAGAATTGTCTACTTGAGAAGTTGGATAAAAATCACCAATTTAGAAAAAAATTTGGATTTGCAAAAAAGTGGATGAAAGCCAAAGTGAAATTCAAAGAACATGAACCCCGCACCGATCCACGTGTGTTATCAAGGCCGTAGCCAGTGGGGGAGGGGGGGGGTCAGTGGGTCGAACCCCCCCCCCCCGAAATTTTGGCAAAACTTTTTCTCGGATTTCAAATGTATAATGCAACCTATCAGAACTCAATTACTAGCTGAGTTCAATGCGAATCTAAAATATTTTGCCTAAAGAAATACTTTTGGAATAACACAGAGTTGTAATGTGGTAACTAACCAACTACAATTTATAAAAAACAATGTCGTTTTAAGTCTTGTAAATAACATCTCATTTAATACCAGAGTTAGATGGGTCTTAGGCTGCTTTCACACTGGCGACTTTTGCGGCAGCTACAATTGTCGCTGTCGTTGTTTACGCCACCAGCTGCATTTTGGATTATTGAAACAAGATTCTATGTTCGGTTGTGTAGATAATTTAGTTGCTTTTCTTATCACTGTCGCGTTGTTATCGTTCATATGTTTTAGTAAAAATCATAAATGATTTTACATTTAAATTATGAAATATCCAAAGACCTACAAAATATTAAAATGGCTTTATATAATGTTTTATATAATAAAAAATATTTTTATAAATCAAACAAAATAGACGATTGCTAGTGTTTAATAATTATATGACAAAGCTATAATGTAGTGATTTATATAAAAAAACGATTGGACTAACATTTCGAGGTTGTCTGCCGTTATGTTAATTATGTATCTTTCACTACGATAACTGTGTGCATATTCATTATAATATTGCTGCCCTAAGTGTATTCAAGATTTTAAATATCTACGTACTGGTGGTTTCGTCCACAAATATCATATTGACAGTAAACTCTTTAGAAAACTCCGCCGGCGGGTCCAGAATAATTGATTGCAGAATTAAAAATAATGCTTCCTCTTTGATAGAATAGAATTTTAAAAGTAATTGGGTTGGTCAGTATATGAATATCCAGGTGAAGCTCATCTCCCTTGAGCTTTTCAACACCTTGTCATCTTCTGGGCTCATAAAGCAAGTCGATCGCAACTTATCTATCTACTAGACTGCGTCTAAATCCCCTATGCCAATCATCCATCAAGCCCATTTCAAATTCAAAATTGAAAGTTTCTCTTGGGTTTGGAGCTTTTGGATTGCAAAGGACCTGTGTTTTACTGTCACCTTGGGAGCGGACTTTATTCAGCGCACTGGGTTGATTTTGGATTCAGGTAGAGGCCAGTGATACTTCAGGTTTTCTCGGCTGGTGTCTATCCCTTCCTCTGACAGTGTGGCTGGGTTCGCTGCTGCGGTCAAGCCTGACGCAGACAGTGAGACCACACCTGATCCGTTCATTAAGGCATCTGACTCAGGCGGAGGTGGACGCCATCAGAAAGCTCTGCTACCGTTTCCTGACGTGCTGACGCCAAAACTGGTGATAACCGACCTCTTAGAATATAAAATTCGTTTGACGGACACCTGGCCGGTAAGACCCCACCTTTATAAACTGGCACCACCTAAGATGGAAACCCTGCGTGGTATCATCAATGACTTTCTCGAAAATGGGGTGATCGAGCTTTGGCGCTCAAGCTTTCCTTGTGCCGAAGCCGAATGGCAGGTATCGTGCTTGACTACATGCAAGGCATGGTGCTTGTCTACAGAAATTTGAACTCAAAAATTGAATTTGACTCTGTACCTCTTCATGATTTGCACTCCTCTCTTTCCGTTGGTTCGGTAAGGCCAAATATTTCTCCGTTTCCGATCTCAACCAGGCTTATAATCAGATCCCATATTGAAGGCTGAGTCTAGACCACTGCTTTCTGTGTTTCGTGGAATCTTTATCAGTTCATTAGAGTTCCAATGGGCCTAGCTGTGGGGGCTCAGACTCTCACCCGACTTCTGGATTAAATTTTTCAAGATGTCAAATTCAAATTTCTTTTCAACTACCTGGACGACCTTCTGGTGTACAGTGAGAGTTTCGATGACCACCTAATTCATCTTGAGGAAGACATGGACAGATTGCTTAGGGCAGGCCTTACCGTCTACCCGGACAAAGTCAGCTTTGCCCAAGCTGAGATTTCGTTTTTTGGGTCATCCCCAGAGAGTTTCCTCCTCCTAAAGATGCAAAGTTTCAAGCAAAGTTTGACGTTTGTAGGCATGGTAGGTTTTTACCGGCACTTCATCCCCAAAATCGCTGAGTTGGCGGCCCCTCTCAACGCTCTCTGGAAGAAGGGTGCCAAGTTTGTTTAGGGTGAAGCTGAGCAGACGTCCTTCGAGCTCCTCAAGAAGACCATCTTGCAAATCGATCAAGTTGAAAGACATTCATCGCTGTCTTTTTCTTTTTCAAAATTTACTATCGGTCATATAACAGTAGGAATGGGGAACTCTACCTTTGCCTATTCCATCATAATTATTACAAACGCCAAATTAATTAACAAATATATGCTTTATTTATGATAATATTAAAACTCATATTTGTATGTAATATTCGTAATATTGCTCTTTTTTGTGAAATGCCAACCACTGATTTTCAATTTTATTCCAAAATTATCATTTAACTATTATATACATGTATAATAATATTTTTAGTTCATAAAATCATCAGCATTACTCGACTACTTATAATTTAGGCAATCTTCATTTAAAGGCTTATGAATTAACCATTAATGATACTGTCTTCAAAAACAGGTGATACAAGAAACATTTAACTGACTATAACGCCATCTAATGAATATATTTGAAAACAACTTGATTATTTAAATTAACACCAGTTGTGCTGCATGTCAAAAACGCCACCTGGCTACAAGTGGCACGCCACTTGCGACAATAATCGCCAATGTGAACGTACCCATTTGATTCAATGCTTTTTCAAAACGCGCGACCACTTGCTGCCGGCGTCAGCTGTTTTTGTCGCCAGTGTGAAACCAGCCTTAGGAGTCATCTTCACATGGTAGCCCATTGTTGCGCAGTCGGCAATGATATAGACCATGATCCGCCAATATGAAACCTCCCCCCCCCCCCCCGGGTGGGAATTTATGACTTATAGGCCTACTTCTTTTTGTATTACCTACCAGATTAAGAATTCAGTCGTTTGCCTTTTTTACATTACAGCATATTTCAGAAAACCAAGAAAAGACGGCCCACTAGGAGTCAGACAAAATTTTTTAGTAGCAGCATACCGTACGTCGAGTTTGGTATCAAATTAAAGGTCCCACATAGCAGAGTACAATGCCGCAAACTAGACTTCAAATGGATGACCGAAACGGAAATTCTCACGGGGTGGGGGGGGAGGGGTTCACATCAGCCTCTGCTCTAATAACCATACGGCTTTTATGCTAAAGCATGTCATTTTATTCCCCTGTTTCGGACGCCGTTTTTCAACAGATTTCCTTTAAACTTGGTAAGTGTTTAGTTAAATAGTTATAGGCCTATTAAGCCACTCATACTTCAAAATTTTGAAAATTTAACAAATATTACTCTTTGCAAAGTCGCAAAATAAATCGATTTTCCTTATTAATATTTGTTAAATTTTCAATATTTTAAGGTATGAGGGGCGTAATATAGTTATATTACGCCCCTCATACCTTAAAATTTTGAAAATTTAATAGTTATTCAACTAAACACTTACCAAGTTTAAGGAAAATCGGTTGAAAAACGGCGTCCGAAACAGGGGAATAAAGTACCATGTTTTGCATTAAAAGCCGTATGGTTAACATTGCTGACTGCGCAACAATGGGCTACTGGCCCAAAGGTGAAGATGACTCTTAACTTTGCATATTTCTTTTGTATTTCTTTATAAAATGAAATTAAATTAATGTAAGCTTTATATATTTTTAAATAAATTATCATCCAACAATCAAATTGCAAGGTGATAAGAAAGGGGGTCAGCAACAATGGAACTCACCGCGGCGAAGGTCGACTCGAGTCATGCCTCCTCAGAACACAAACATAAAATGCCGATAACATTTTGCCTCACCCCACAACATAATCCCCCCCCCCAGGTCGATACAAACATGAAACTTGTCGCATTGTCCCCCATCAAACTGCGCTTCCACCAAGTCTTGGGCTGTAAATACTCAACACCTGCCGACCTTGCATGTGCTGGCTGCAAATCTACATCCAACTGCTCTGACGACGCACGGGGAACGAGTTTGATGATAAATATTGTCATTGTACTTGGACAATCCGTTGTGGCATGTTGGAATGGATGTCGTGCGTGGTAAAAAAGATGTCAGTCGGTCCGCCCCTCTCTCTCCAAGTGTCGATCCAAAATTTGAATTGGACGGGAAGGAATTCCGGCTGAGTGATAAGACAAGATATGTAGCCTATGTATGTTCAGGGTGGTTTTATATTTTTAGCATAGCGAATTAAGTCGATTGGTGTTGCAGATAAATTTGTGTCTCGTATTCGGGAGGGACTGAGGTTTGCCAATGATAGGCCTATGTGTTCAGGTTGAAATAATAAAACGTCTTCCAACACTACTCGATATATTTACACTTATACTGTAATTGTTTACAAGACGGTAAATATATATAAAAGATAATGGCGATCGATTTCGACCAGTCACACCGGTCATGATGACCGGTGTGACTGGTCTGATCACATCTGATGATGACCGGTGTGACTGGTCGAAATCGATCGCCTTTATAAGATCTTTTATATATATTTACCGTCTTGTAAACAATTACAGTATAAGTCTAAATATATCAAGTAGTGTTGGAAGACGTTTTATTATTTCAACCTGAATATCAGTACCAGCACGTATAATGCTAATCAAGAAGTTATTTAGTGATGCCTATGTGTTGCAAATTTATTTGTATTCAATTCATAGAAATATTTTATAGTACGCAAAAAATAAAATTGTATTGGTCTTCTATGAAGCTAATAAAATAAAATAGCTTTATAAAACAGGAAACAAGTTTCCAAAGTCTTTCATTAGTTCGAATCCGTACCAAGAACTGACACCTAAATTTAAAAAATTAGATTATAATAATTGCTCAAACTTTATCTTATAGTTTAAAACAAGCACTTTTTAATTTAAAGGTATTTTTTACACTGTTTTGAGTGGGGTTATTGGCTTTGAGGTATTGATTGGAACTGAGCCCATGTGGCTTTGGTAAATCGGGGCCTAACGAAAACTAACGAAAGCCTATGATGTTAGTTTACGTAGGACACCGGTGAATCCGCGGTTTTCACTTCCACATTTTTTTATGGCTATGTTATCCTTATGGATGTTTTTGAAACGAATAAAATAATACAAAAAGCATCTGATAACTACAATGCAGGGTATTTTGAATTCATGAGGTTTTTGTCCCAATCAAAATGAGCAAAAAAAAACCTATAGGCCTAAACATGTCCTAAAATGCTTCGTTAACCCGCTAGCCGTCAGTTTTTTTTTACATCAAATAATTTTTATTTCCGCAACGAATCATTGAACTTAATATCATGGTACGAAGCTTTATCACGCCAAGTTCCATTAGGAAAAAATTATTTTTTTCCAAAGTGTAGGCTTATTTTCAAAATGAGAGCCATTTTAAATTTTCAATCTCAAAACCGGTAAATTTCATCACCATTTTACAAAATACAAAGAAGTTGAAAAATTAAATTATTTAACTAAATTTTTTATAAGGATCTAACAACAAATAATGTAGTTATTTCGATTTTTATGTAGAAAAACATTGATTTTGCATTAGATCTCATGGAAGATATTTTAATTTTAAAAACCGCAACAGCTCGATTATTTGTTGTTAGATCCTTATAAACTTGGTATAATTGGTAAGACAATTTACTTTGTCTTTTTTTGTCTGTTACGAAATTTTGATGTAAATTACCCGTTTTGAGTTGTTTGAGTTTAAACATTTAAAATGGCCGCCATTTTAAAATCCACATCGTAATTTTTTCTGAAAATGAACAAGGTTCATGAATATATCAACTTAATACAATGATTCGTTACGGAAATAAAAAAAATCTGGTATAAAAAAAACAAAATGGCAGCTTAGCGGGTTAACAAAGCATTTTAGGACATAAGGAACTTTTTGCTTATTTTGACGTGGGCCTCCTGAATCTTAACCTCCTGAATTCATGAAACATTTTTCCATACACCCTGTATAGGAACATCCCATGTTGAAGAATTTTAGTCTTGCCCACGAAAACCAGAGGAAAGTAAAGCGCTGATGCTAGGATTACTTCTCCTTAATGTTAATATCACGGGACGCGCTCTTTCTACCTCTTAAATTTTAAAATTATAGTCGGGAGCAATAGAACAGGCGTGTCAAGGCCAAGTCTTTTAATAAGCCAGCTGATTTTTGCTCACATGTTAATTAGCTTGACCTTCACCCGCCTGTTCTATTGCCCCCGACTTTTTATAGCATACTCTATTTGTTTACAAAAAAAGTAAAATCAAATAACAAACTTCTGCAAAATTGATCTAGTCATCAGTTTCCATTCAACCAATCATCATAATCGTTATATCAAAAATTACATCTTGGTGGTGCTATATAAGTGTTTCAAGAGCGACGTTCAACTATAGAAATGAAACAGAGTTAGAGTTTTAAACTTGTGGTTCATCAAATTTAAACTAGAGTGAAGCACCCTTCGGCCTATCAAGTGAACGAAGCGAAATAACTCTATTGCCTAATAACTCTATCATCATAATCGTTATATCAAAAATTACATCTTGGTGGTGCTATATAAGTGTTTCAAGAGCGACGTTCAACTATAGAAATGAAACAGAGTTAGAGTTTTAAACTTGTGGTTCATCAAATTTAAACTAGAGTGAAGCACCCTTCGGCCTATCAAGTGAACGAAGCGAAATAACTCTATTGCCTATATATGTTTGACAAGTTTATGAAGATATAATATTTAAATAGTTCTAATAAACACGTTATCAACCAAATTTGATTAGTGGACAGTTAATCTAAAGTGTTCGACAATCCTCAAGATTGGGTTATCTGAAAGGCGGCAAGTCTATAGCACCGAGATAACCCATCCTACGATGATGAGTGGTGGCTTGGAACTTAAGTTGACATGACAGAAGTGACATTCTAGTTAACACCACTTCCGGTGTAAACTGGTGAATTCCGCGTGGAATGTAGCGTCTGTGGTCTAGTCCGTCTGAATTTCCTCAAACGGCGACCATGTACGTCAACAAGTCTTTCTACATAGGCGACGAGGGACCGGGTGAGTAGATTAAAAAAGTTATGACGATATTGATAAAAAAAAATTAAATCCATCCATGGACTTCACAATTGTTGCTTGGTTAAGGAGTTGTTGTAATCTAATCTAATCTAATCTTATTTATTTATACTCTAAAACAAGTACTGTTTGAACGGGCAAACTTTTTTCTCTCCACGGATTTTTTATTTTTTGGTTGAATATGGGGGTTTTGGCCACCAGAAATCGACTGGAACTGGTCACATGGCTGGGAAAAATCTCGTTTTCGTCCTAGGGCTCTTCAATGTTCCCAGGATATTCTTTTGGAGATTTTCAAACAAGTACCGTCCGTAGGATGAGGGCAAACTTTTTTCCTCCAAGGATATTTTTTGTAGAATATGGGGTTTTTCGTCACGAGGAATCGATTGGAGCTGGTGCCATGTCTAGGAAAAATTCCGTTTTCGTCCTTAAGCCCTTAGTTTCCATATCCTTATTGAGATTTTTCAATTGAACAAAAATCAGCTGATATATAGATATAAACCAATGTGTTACACCTTTAACCTGTAGTTTAGGAAAATTATACCAAAGTGCAGCACTCTCCGGCCTTGAGATTGAGCGAAACGAATGAGCTCGTCTCAAAAAGGAAGAGGGCGAGTGAGCGGAGCGAACGAACTTTGTGTGAGAACTAAAGTAATAATTTTACTGAGCTTAAGCTTGGCCCCCCTGGTACTATTATGTAAAAAATATACTTTATGTAAAAAAATATGACTAAATAAAAAAACATAGTTTAAATGAAGAAAACCAACTAGTTTTCTTTATTGCAGTGATGTTGTTGACCCACGGGTATGTTGAGCTTGTCATGGCCCCTCTCTCTCAGGAAAGGATTCCAACCAGTACAGTGAACCAGTAGGCTACTGCAAGTACATCATGCGAGCGCTGACGTAAAACACCCTTTCTAATGAGCTTTTAAACTTACAACACAATCTCAAGGTGGGGCCGTTTCCAAGTTAGCTAGTTAGAGTTTGCCCAGTGATAACTCCACGACATGCACGCTCCCATTTACATAAAGCGAGTCCGGGATCCCCGTACACGCGGCGGCCATTAAGCAATCAGCACGACAGTGCCGCCTTTTTTATGCAATTTATTTGTTTCCTGTAATGGCATTTTTACAAGTGAACCACCGACAATCACGAACATGAGTCGTGCCCTTGGGACTTTCATATGGAAATGAGGTAGTGGTTCTTTTGTAACGGAATGAATACGGTATTGCTCACTCAGTTTATGTTTTTTTTTAAGTCTTTTGTTCGTTACTTATTTATGTTACTTGTTCATAAATTATTTTCACGAGGAATCGTATATGTGAGGAGTCTAGCCAGTACGTTGCTTATTCATATGGATTGAACATAAAAGTTATAATCCATGTAATTTGTACGCAAAATAAGTAGACTCGTCCTGCTACCAGCAATTGAAAAAGTCAAACTCAGCAAAAAGTTAATGCTTAAGTATTGTACAAGGATAATAAAAAATGGTATGGACCTAATTTGAACTGGCAAAACAGGGTTGTCCTAAATGAATGATGCCGTTTTTAATATTTATGAAAAATTACTATGCAAGGTAGAAAAATATGGTTGGTACCTCTGGTTTGTCGGCTTAATTAGTATTTTTACTCTGTCTGAGAAAATAGGTGTGTTGTTGTTTACGGTTAAATCAAACAACATAGGCTATTCAAATTTTCTATTCATATCTAAAAAGGATCAAACAAAAGAGGACAGGTTGATGTGTTCCTATAGCATCATAGCTTTCTAGATGCCCGGACTCCAGGCGATTTTTTCTTGTGGGTTGTCTATGTATGAAAATCGTATAGGCTACTCTCTGACGATCCGTGATTTTCCTCGTTTAAAGGAAAGGATTTATGAGACACCATCATTTATTAGAGACCACATGAGACATGCTGGAAGAGCGCATGGACCGAAATTGGCTATAGATTAGTAATATGCGGAGCTATCGGTGTAAAACAAATTGAAATGTACTAAATGTATCAGAATAAATGAGGATTTTAAGAAAATAAATATTTGTAATATACTTTGTACAGTTCATCTCTTTTATTTTATGTTTTAACTGCACTATTCATTTAAAACAACCCTGTACTTCCAACTCAACGTACCTTTAATTATTATTATTATTCCATCATAATGCACCGGTAATAACTAGGCTAAATTAATTTTTTCGTGTGTCCTTAATTGAACATTTAAAACTGTCCCAAACCAATCAAACACAATAGTACTGTGTTAAAAATTTGGATCCGCTTTAAGGTGTCTGGAACTATGGTTATATAAATTTTGCCAATCTTATCTAACTCCATAAATTTTTTAATCTATGTAGTTACTTATTGATTTACAAAAGATAAATAAAGTGGAAAATATCGTGCTTTCATTTTTTAAATTAGGTTTACATATTTTTTCTTCTCTATGGAATATTGCCCCACAAATAACGATCGCATCATTCATCAAGACATACGTACACTAGGCCTGCTATAAATTGATTTAAAGTCCCGCTTCAAACACTAATTCAACAAAATCTTCATATTTGATTTTAATCTCCCCAGCATTTTTAGGATCAAGCTTACGGAATCCTCGAGTGATATTGTGTAGAACCAAGCAGCAGTGAACAAAATCATCAAAGTATATTCCTATGCTGTCCTGATCTTCTGTCTCTTTTATTTGGAACCGTTTAGTGATAGTGTCCACTGTTTTGAGTGGTAGTTTGAAGCCTAAAGTCTGTAACGCAGTAAGAAGTTTGTAGTTGTTGATGGTGCCTGTTTCGTCTCTGTCAAATTTTCTGAAGCACTCTTGCCATTGAGTTAAATTTTTCCACACAGAGCCGAAGTCTTGGAATGAAATCTTCCCCTTCTTCTCCATGTCGAACATGTTTACCATGAGCTGACAAGTCTCTGTCATCAACTGGAACTCAAACGAGCCACTCATCAGGCACTGTTGGAGTTCAGATGCATCAATGAATCCGCTTTTGTTTAAGTCAACCTGCTGAAATACCTGCCACAGGAACTGTTTGTCTACTGTTTCCATGATGGGAAGAAAAAATATATAAATCTAATTAAAATACACTTTAAGAACTTGAAATAATTTATATCTTGTGGTTCATGGCTTGTCCTGACAAAACAATTTTGAAGGTAAATATTTTGTTTGTGGTTTTGTATTAAGACAGGTGTTTGATCAAGTAAATGAGCAATTTGTATTTGATGCATCCTGAGCAGAGTATATTTTTGACAGATTCTCACTGGATGACAACTCATTGAGGGCTTTTATCTTGTGTGGAAACTCATTACTTTAATCAATAATTCGAGAGTATTAAAAAAAAGTTGTGATTAAAGCTTGTTTTAATATAATTGTGATTTTAAAATTTTTTCAATTTTGGGAAAGAAGCTTTTTACAGTTGCTAGAAGAAGTAGGTAACCAACTAGTTATAATAATTTTGATTTGATTTTGTCGCATTAAAATGTGGTTCTGTACCTTTGAAAAGCTCAAAATCCCTAATAATTTACCTGCAAAATTAATTGTATTTAAAATTATTTTATCTTATTTAATATCATTATTTTGTATTGAAAATGACAAAAGCTTGCTGGCAACATTACCATTCACTGGGCGATAACCTCTTGGAATTGAGTAACAATTGTGTTGTCCAGGTAACATGTTATTTTATTCACTCGAATGAGCGATGGGCAATGTTGATCCATTTATTAAATGCCTTCAACATTTGTAGAGTTATGATTCTTAATGTTCTCTTAGAGGACTTTGGAACAGTTGACGTTATATACCAGTAGGCCCCTACTCAATAAAACATTTTATGCAAGCAGACATAATCAAAATTTTGGATGGAAACTAAATCTAAAAAAACGTATTAAAAAACTAACAAGATATCCTGAGTATTGTATGGTGTAACTTAACACAGATTCAGTTCTAGTGGCAGTCCCAGCTGAGTGAATAGCGTAACCGACCTACCACCCAAAAAACTTGGGGGTTTGATTTCCACGATCACTATATAAATAATTTATTAATACTCATATTACCTCTCACACATAAGTCATTGGTCTTGGCTACATAAGTACAGAGTTGTAAGATCACGTAAGAGGCACATCTGTGGTTTGAAACCTCTTAACACCCTTGCAGGCTAAAAGGTTACTGTACACATGGCATCTAGAATAACATTTTAGATTCCTTGTCCATACCCAAACTTTACTTTTTACACAGTCACAGATGATGTCTCTATATCCAGATGAAGTAAAGCTACATTGGTTAAACAATAAGTGTTTATAAAGTGTTCTATGACAAGTATGTAATCTAATCTCATATTTTCAATTCATCAGAGGCTACTGTAGAGTCAGTGCCTTGGTGATGATTTAGTCATGGTCTAGACAGCAAGATGGAATGTAGCCTTTAGATTGACTCTTGCCATCAAGTCAACAGTCAAGTGATGAACTAGAAAACTCTTTGATTGAGCCGTTATTCCAATTTATAATTAAGTGTGCTTCGAGTGATCACATTGAAATAGTGTGAATTTGAGTTGAAATGATGGATTTAATGAAATTATTTGGTGGAAGTGTTTTAAATCCGGTGTATCATGCAGTTGTGACTAATTTATGTGGTTGTATTTCAGTGTGTCTTTTTGCTTTAAATGATACTCACTTAAATTATTGTAAATTAGAATATTTTTAAAGAGAAAATAACATAAACAATAATATTTTTCATTTTGTTTGAATTCATTGTTAGTTCTGAAGCCTTAGCTGTCTTGAATGTAAATAATAATTATAGTACTACTGTATTAGTGATAAAATGGATACAGAACCAACAGAAGTAAAGGACTCTTCCCTAACAAGCCCAGGTAAAAGTTATGAAAAATCAAAATCTATAGTTATTTAGTACGCTTTTTTTGTTTGTAATGAGAACTTCTTTTACAATTCTCCGCCGATTTTCAAGTTTTTGGTGTTGTTGGAAAGGGCTTAGTCAGTATTTGTTTCTGCCATAAAATAATGATAATTGGACCCAAAATTAGTGTACATAGTCAATGCTTTTAGTGATTACTGATAATCACAATCTTGGATTGGTTGTGTACTAATTTTATCAATATCCAAATTAAATGTTGCTCAATTGCGACCGAGCAACCCATACACTAGTATTGTTAAAACTATTATCTAAGTGGCTTAAAAAGACAACATAGGTATCCTATATTTTTGCTTCCTTACAACTATGTTTGAATAATTTAATAAGAAATTCTCTAGTTTCTTAGTTAATTATTCTATCACTGTAATTTGTTTAGAAAAATTAAAAACAATCTACTATATTTTAATGTGAGTAAGATTTGTTATCACGTCCGCCAAAGATCTTTCTTGAATATAGCTTTAATAATAGCTTTCTCCAAAGTTCAGAAATAACTTATTCCTGAGGTAGATCCCTGCTAAAAAATCGTAATTTCTTACAGGAAATAAAATTTTTAAAATAAATTTTGAATTGATACCCCAAACAATAAAAACAGCAAACAACAACATTAACAGTTATTTCTGTAAAATATTAAACAACCGGTCATTAAAAAGCACCCTTTAAAATTATACCTGGTATCTGTTGAAGTAAGAATGTTGTGTGTATCAATGTATGGTTTTCATTATAGCCATATTAATATTATCAAATAGCACCACCACAAAAGCAGGTTTTTGATGCTCACTTATTTTATTCTTTGCTGAACCAAATAGCCTCACTTCTAGAGTGATGGTGAATTGAACCTATGTACTGTATGTATATAGTTTTTATATTTTTTTACAATAGTAAGACAGGTTGGTACAATGATTCAAAAAATTGAATTACAGTTCTTTTTTCTATTTGTACTTTATCTATAAAAATTGTCACAATAAAATTTCTAATATTTTGCAGATACAGCCCCAGATCTGCCCAATAGCAATTCAACCCCACAGGGGATAAGCTCTGATCCAGACAGGACTCCATTAAAGAGGTAAATATTATCAGTCAAAATTCATTTAAGACCATAAAAATTTACAATTGCATATTTAAAAAGTTTAACACTTAAATATCACAAACATTATATCTTATGTATAATTTTATACTCTGAAACAAGCACTGTTTGCAAGGACAAAGTTTTTTTTTTCAAATCAAGGCTTATTTATTTTTTGCTATTATGAGGTTTTCACCCACAAGGAATGATTGGAGCTCGGAGTTCTCAAAATTTATTCCATGACCGAAAAATCCAGATTTCACCCTACACCACTCCAAAGTGCCCATATTATCCTTTTATCTTATGCTCTAAAAGAAGCACTGTTTGTATGGGCAAAATTTTTTCCGTCCAAGGATTTTTTATTGGTAGAATATGGTGGTTTTGGCTGTGCGGAATCAATTTTGGATCTGGTCACATGGCTGAGAAAAATCCGGGTTTCGTCATAGAGCACTTTAAAGGTCCCATATTATCCTTAGGGAGATTTTTTTTTTACTTAATTGAACAATAGGAGATAAATGTAGATAAAAACCAGTGTGTTACATTTTTTTTAAACCTGTGGTTCAAAAACTTTACACCAAAGTGCAGCACCCTTTATTCCGGGCCAGTGAACGAAGCGAACAAGCTCGTCTTAAAAAGGAAGAGGGTAGTGAGAGGAGCCAACAAGCTTTGTCTGAGAAAGCAGAGTGACACTTGATAACCGATGATGATTTTATTGAGCATAAGCTCGATACCCCTGGTACTAGCTAGTACATTGAACAAAAAAGTCAGCTGATAACTGTATAAATAATGGCAATGTTTTACGTTTCCAACCTGTGGTTCATTATATTTAAACCAGAGTTCAGAACCTCCTCTGGCCTATGGCAAATAAGGGGAGCAAACGACATTGTCTTCCTAGTCTTACAAACTTACCAAGCAAATGTCCAGTACTATGACTATAAGACAAGTACTGTTTGCAAAGGAAAATAATTTTTCTGTCCGAGCATTTAAAAAATTTAATTTAGGGTTTTTTGCCACGGAGAGTTAATTGTAAATGGCCACCGGACTCCGTAAAAAAAATGGCCCTTCAAACCCCCATTTATAAAAATTGATTACATTTAATCTCTTTTACTTCTTTTATTAAAACAAAATGTTTGCTGATTGTAAGGTAATAATACTTTTAAAATAACAGAATACTAGATATTGTAAAACAAAGAACAACATTTCCCTGAGAAAATAGATTTCCCTTTTAATTTTTTTTGTAGGAACCAGCCACATAAATACATTTTCATCATACCATTGCGATAAACGTTGTTTTCGGAACGGTCAGCTGTGATCGAAACTAGTTGATTCCCGGTGGGTTGGATAAACGTGTTGGTAAACAAAGTTTTCGGGACTAGACCTCGAAACAGTGGTTTTCGGGACTAGGCCGGAAAAAAACTTCCAATGTTTGACACCACTAGCGCTGCTATTCTACTTACAGTAACTTAAACCTCGTTGACTACAATATATGAATGTCAAACAGCTGATTGTTTAGTTGTAAATAGTTCAAATACAAGATAAACAAATAACAACGTAAGACGGGGTATATAGGTTAAAATTTATTAATTTTTATCCAAACTGTATATTTATTAAAGGTGGAATGATGAAAAGTACTGTTCGTAACTCGTCCGAAAATGGTATATCGGTGCTCGATCGAAGCCTCGTACTTGAAACTCGATCTTGCCCCGATCACGACCACTTTCCGGTCTAGTGACGAAATATATACTATTATTTCATAGATTTTTTTCAGTAGTTAGCTTAAAGTACATACTAACTGAAAGCATCAACAGGTTTTTGATGAATTAACTTTTTCGGGTTTTTTCACCAAATTTAACACAAAACAACTTTACTATTAACTACTAATATATTTAAAAATAAACTGTTAAAAGAAATAGCTGTTTAAAAAAATAGCATTCCCACAAACAAGTCAAACTAATTGCTCTTTCACTGACACACACTGTCCATGTGTTTCAGACCCATTGGTATTTTACATTTTAGTTGCTGGTAATAAAACTTGATTTAAAACCACTGCTTTTAATTTCCCATTGTAAATTAACTCATGTTTAGTAAATTCAGATGATAAGATAAAACAATGAGTCCTCCAGTAAAACTGAACAGCTCGTGCGAAAAATTATGGTATTGAAAACATTACCATCTGTCTGGGTATAGGTATCTTGTAATTCTCTTTCCTGGACCACCATGTCTATTACATATTATCAACTACTAGTGCATGTGATTCTCAACATCGAGCAATTTATTTTGATACAATACAAAAGTTTTTTTTTTATTTTTTTATTTTCTTTATTAAGGTTTGACAATTGTCATGACACCTATGATTTAACAATAATTGAGGTAAAAAGCAATTAATTTAAAATTAAAATACATGAGTCCATCATATCTTCAAGAGATCACAAAGATTCTTCACATCACAAACGTTTCTGCACACTGAAAATATAATTTAGAAGATGCTCCCAAACATGAATGTTTTCTATCTTTAAGATTTCCCGTACTGTCAGCGGAATCGTCATTTTTCTTTTTCTAATTTTTAAAAAAATTCCAACCTTTGCTGTTGATGCGCAGTACACTTAAAAATTATATGTTCTATAGTCTCGTTTTCTAAATTACAATTTGGGCACAACGGTGAGTCTATCAATTTCATTTGAAATAACCGAACAGCATTATATGTATGGCCAAATATTAATCTTGTGATAATATTTATGCATCTTCTATCGAGCTTTGAATTTTCAAACCACGGCTTGCCAATTGTTTCTTGATGGATAGATTTGTACCATAGTCCTTTTTCCGAATTTTCACAAAGAATTTTGAATTTTGACTTAATGTTTTTTTTAAAGGTCCTAATTATATCCATATTGAACAAGTAGTGTAGGTCGATGTCTACTTCAATTTTGTCCGCTGCTAATTTAGCTATACGGTCCGCAATTTCATTGCCATTCACCCCTACATGTCCAGGAATCCAATGGATACAAATGTGTTTAAATTTTTGTAACTTGGCTACTATTTCCCAAATGTAAGGTTCGTTATTTTCCCCAACCAATGCTTTACCTACCATCTCAATAGCAATTTTTGAATCCGTAAAAATAACACAATCAGCATCATAGCTCCCTTGGTCAAGGATATGATCAACTGCCTTACCGATGGCTATCAACTCAGCAGTGATATTTGAGGCATGGTTGTGTAACCTGTAACCCAACTCGATATTCTTCACAGGATCATATACGCCTACTCCCACTCGATCGCCTCTTTTAGACCCGTCCGTAAATATCTTGTAGAAGCTGCAAAACTGATGATAAATCACTTCATTAGAGACCCTTTTTAAAACAAGTGGAGAGACGGTTTTCTTTGAGATGGTTCCACACTGTAGATCCTTAACTAACGAAATATTGTGTTGGAGAATTTCTATTGGAGAATCGAAACTAAATTTAGAGAGTACTCCTTTGTCTAAAGTGTTGCCAATAAAATAACTTTTACATTTGTTAAAGGATTTGATTATTTGAGGAGTTTCCTTACCATTCCAGAAAGCATGATGAGATGTTAGCATAGAAAACTCAATGATAGAAACATGTGCTGGATGGTCAGAGCTTCTAAGAATTTTTACCATTAATTTATCAGTAAGAAGTTCTATTCTCATTGGAAGTGGAACTAAATTCGTCTCCATGAGCATAGCCTGAATAGGTGTAGTTTTTAACGCACCTAAACTTATCCTTAATGCCGCATTTTGGATAACGTCCAATTTTTGAGAAGACTCACTATTTATGCAATTTAGAATTTGAGAGCCATAATCTAACTTTGGTCTTATTAAAATCTTATAAACATCCAAAAGAAACTTTGGATGGGCACCCCGGGAGTGGAAAGCCAACGACTTCAATATGTCTAGTTCTCGTAAACACACACCATTGACATGATTGAAATGCTTCTTGAATTTTAGCTCATCATCCAAAACCATACCCAGGATTTTATGTTCTCGTACCACAGGTATCTTCTCTCCCTTCAACGTAAAATTAAACATACTTTTTTTTCTTTTCCTAGAAAAAATTAAGATCTTACATTTACATGGATTAAAACTTAAGCATAGATTTGAAAACGCCTCACTTAATGCAGTCAGGCTATCTTGAGTTTGTTGATATGCAATAAGTTCGGACTTATTAGAAGAATATAAAACAATGTCATCGGCAAATTGTAAGGACCATGTGTTACCTTTTAAATAGTATTGGATATCTGAAATATAAATAGAAAACAGCAAGGGACTTAAAACACAGCCTTGAGGTAATCCTGTGTAAGCAGTTCTACTGACCAGGTAACGTTTATTTTTTAGAATTAAATGTCTATTTTTTAACCAATTAGAAAGATACATAATGAAAACTGGGGGAAATTCTAAAATGTGCATCTTATTTAAAAGGATAGCCACATTTACACTGTCATATGCCTTTGATAAATCCAGTGACGCTAGAGAAGTGGTGTGATTGTATGTTCGAGCACATTGCAAGTCAGTTGTAAGAGCAACAAGGTGATCAATGCAGCCTTTGTTCTTTCTAAAACCACACTGACTACTAGGAAGAATTCCATGATGTTCAGCAAACCATTCCAACCTCGATTTAATCATGGAGTTAAGAACTTTTGCTAAACATGAGATTAAGGCGATTGGTCTGTACGAGTCCTCACATTCTTCATCTCCACCGGGCTTGAAGAGGGGAAATATTTTTGTTTCTTTCCATCTTACCGGTATATTTTTACCTCCATTTTTCCATATTTCATTGTAAATATTTAATAATGCCTCCAAGGCTACTTCTGGTAAATTCTTGATCATGATATAAAAAATGTTGTCCAATCCAGGAGCAGACAGTTTATTTTTCTTCCCTAAAGTGAGCTGTAATTCTGCCATTGAAAAACTCTCCGTCATCCTGAAATCATTCTTCAAAAGGCGTGGTGGATCGATTTCTTTTAGTTGGGGAACGTAAGCCGGAACAACCACGTCCATGAATTTATCTGCAAGCTCTTCATTGTAAAATATTGGAGTTATTTCTTGTTTCTTGCTTTTTCCTTGAAAACTTTTAACTACCTTCCAGGCATTAGAGAGCTTTTTATCCTTGAGTTCAGCACACAGCTTAGCCCATGATTCCTCCTTAGCTTGTTTTATTGTCATTTTCGCGTATCTTACATAATATTTGTAAATATGAAAGTTTTGAGGGGACATGCATTGTTTGAACCTCTTGAAGCTTAGTCTTCTAAGGGCCACAGCCTGAGAACATTTATTGTTCCACCATGTTTTTGGTTGAAATTTAGAGTTTTCAGCATTGTAGGGCCTGCAAAGCGGAATACATTCATTTTTGGCTTCATGAATTACTTCATAAAGCACTTCAATGTCAATTTCTGTGTGGTGTTCCTTAAATTTATTCAGT
>JAQYXR010001121.1:0-41405 GCA_030545055.2 Neoaliturus tenellus | reverse complement strand
TATCCAAAACGATTGTCCCCATGCCGGACTATCCAAAACGATAATTCCCATGCCGGACTATCCAAAACGGTAGTCCCCATGTCGGACTATCCAAAACGATAGTCCCAGTGCCGGACTATCCAAAACGATAGTCCCCATGTCGGACTATCAAAAACGATAGTCCCCATGCCGGACTATCCAAAACGATAGTCCCTATTTCGGACTATCCAAAACGATAGTCCCCATGCCGGACTATCCAAAACGATAGTACTTATGCCGGACTATCTAAAACGATAGTCCCTATGCCGGACTATCCAAAACGATAGTCCCAATGCCGGACTATCCAAAACGATAGTCCCCATGTCGGACTATCCAAATCGATAGTCCCCATGCCGGACTATCCAAAACGATAGTCCCCATGCCGGACTATCCAAAACGATAGGGCCCCATGCCGGACTATCCTAAACGATAGTCAACATGCCGGACTATCCAAAACGATAGTCCCCATGCCGGACTTTCCAAAACGATAGTCCCCATGCCGGACTATCCTAAACGATAGTCAACATGCCGGACTATCCAAAACGATAGTCCCAATGCCGGTCTACCAAAAACGATAGTCCCCATGTTGGACTATCCAAAACGATAGTCCCCATGCCGGACTATCTAAAACGATAGTCCCCATGCCGGACTATCCAAAACGATAGTCCCCATGCCGGACTATCCAAAACGATAGTCCCATGCCGGACTATCCAAAACGATAGTCCCCATGCCGGACTATATAAAACGATAGTCCCAATGCCGGACTATCCAAAACGATAGTCTTCATGTCGGACTATCTAAAAACGATAGTCCCCATGCCGGACTATCCAAAACGATAGTCCCAATGCCGGACTATCCAAAACGATAGTCCCCATGCCGGACTATCTAAAACGATAGTCCTCATGCCGGACTATCCAAAACGATAGTCCCCATGCCGGACTATATAAAACGATAGTCCCAATGCCGGACTATCCAAAACGATAGTCTTCATGTCGGACTATCCAAAACGATAGTCCCCATGCCGGACTATCCAAAACGATCGTCCTAATGACGGACTATCCAAAACGATAGTCTAAATGCGATGACTATCCAAAACGATAGCCACCCTGCCGGACTATCCAAAACGATAGTCCCCATGTGAGACTATCCAAAACGATTGTCCCCATGCCGGACTATCCAAAACGATAATTCCCATGCCGGACTATCCAAAACGGTAGTCCCCATGTCGGACTATCCAAAACGATAGTCCCAGTGCCGGACTATCCAAAACGATAGTCCCCATGTCGGACTATCAAAAACGATAGTCCCCATGCCGGACTATCCAAAACGATAGTCCCTATTTCGGACTATCCAAAACGATAGTCCCCATGCCGGACTATCCAAAACGATAGTACTTATGCCGGACTATCTAAAACGATAGTCCCTATGCCGGACTATCCAAAACGATAGTCCCAATGCCGGACTATCCAAAACGATAGTCCCCATGTCGGACTATCCAAATCGATAGTCCCCATGCCGGACTATCCAAAACGATAGTCCCAATGCCGGTCTACCAAAAAACGATAGTCCCCATGTTGGACTATCCAAAACGATAGTCCCCATGCCGGACTATCTAAAACGATAGTCCCATGCCGGACTATCCAAAAACGATAGTCCCCATGCCGGACTATCCAAAACGATAGTCCCCATGCCGGACTATCCAAAACGATAGTCCCCATGCCGGACTATCCAAAACGATAGTCCCCATGCCGGACTATATAAAACGATAGTCCCAATGCCGGACTATTCCAAAACGATAGTCTTCATGTCGGACTATCTAAAACGATAGTCCCCATGCCGGACTATCCAAAACGATAGTCCCAATGCCGGACTATCCAAAACGATAGTCCCCATGCCGGACTATCTAAAACGATAGGTCCTCATGCCGGACTATCCAAAACGATAGTCCCCATGCCGGACTATATAAAACGATAGTCCCAATGCCGGACTATCCAAAACGATAGTCTTCATGTCGGACTATCCAAAACGATAGTCCCCATGCCGGACTATCCAAAACGATCGTCCTAATGACGGACTATCCAAAACGATAGTCTAAATGCATGACTATCCAAAACGATAGCCACCCTGCCGGACTATCCAAAACGATAGTCCCCAATGTGAGACTATCCAAAACGATTGTCCCCATGCCGGACTATCCAAAACGATAATTCCCATGCCGGACTATCCAAAACGGTAGTCCCCATGTCGGACTATCCAAAACGATAGTCCCAGTGCCGGACTATCCAAAACGATAGTCCCCATGTCGGACTATCAAAAACGATAGTCCCCATGCCGGACTATCCAAAACGATAGTCCCTATTTCGGACTATCCAAAACGATAGTCCCCATGCCGGACTATCCAAAACGATAGTACTTATGCCGGACTATCTAAAACGATAGTCCCTATGCCGGACTATCCAAAACGATAGTCCCAATGCCGGACTATCCAAAACGATAGTCCCCATGTCGGACTATCCAAATCGATAGTCCCCATGCCGGACTATCCAAAACGATAGTCCCCATGCCGGACTATCCAAAACGATAGTCCCCATGCCGGACTATACAAAACGATAGTCCCCATGCCGGACTATCCAAAACGATAGTCCCCATGCCGGACTATTCCAAAACGATAGTCCCCATGCCGGACTATCCAAAACGATCGTCCTAATGACGGACTATCCAAAACGATAGTCTAAATGCATGACTATCCAAAACGATAGCCACCCTGCCGGACTATCCAAAACGATAGTCCCCATGTGAGACTATCCAAAACGATTGTCCCCATGCCGGACTATCCAAAACGATAATTCCCATGCCGGACTATCCAAAACGGTAGTCCCCATGTCGGACTATCCAAAACGATAGTCCCAGTGCCGGACTATCCAAAACGATAGTCCCCATGTCGGACTATCAAAAACGATAGTCCCCATGCCGGACTATCCAAAACGATAGTCCCTATTTCGGACTATCCAAAACGATAGTCCCCATGCCGGACTATCCAAAACGATAGTACTTATGCCGGACTATCTAAAACGATAGTCCCTATGCCGGACTATCCAAAACGATAGTCCCAATGCCGGACTATCCAAAACGATAGTCCCCATGTCGGACTATCCAAATCGATAGTCCCCATGCCGGACTATCCAAAACGATAAGTCCCCATGCCGGACTATCCAAAACGATAGTCCCCCATGCCGGACTATACAAAACGATAGTCCCCATGCCGGGACTATCCAAAACGATAGTCCCCATGCCGGACTATCCAAAACGATAGTCCCCATGCCGGACTATCCAAAACGATAGTCCCCATGCCTGACTATCCAAAACGATAGTCCCATGCCGGACTATCCAAAACGATAGTCAACATGCCGGACTATCCAAAACGATAGTCCCAATGCCGGACTATCTAAAACGATAGTCCCCATGTCGGACTATCCAAAACGATAGTCCCCATGCCGGACTATCCAAAACGATAGTCCCCATGCCGGATTTTCCAAAACGGTAGTCCCCATGCCGGACTATCCAAAACAATAGTCAACATGCCGGACTATCCAAAACAATAGTCAACATGCCGGACTATCAGAAACGATAGTCACCATGCCGGACCATCCAAAACGATAGTCCCCATGCCGGACTATCCACAACGATAGTCCCCATGCCGGACTATCCACAACGATAGTCCCCATGCCGGACTATCCAAAACGATAGTCCCCATGTCGGACAATCCAAAACGATAGTCCCCATGTCGGACAATCCAAAACGATAGTCCCCATGCCAGACTATTCAAAACGATAGTCCCCATGCCAGACTATCCAAAACGATAGTCCCCATGTCGGACTATCCAAAACGATAGTCCCCCATGCCGGACTATCCAAAACGATAGTCCCCATGCCGGACTATGCAAAACGATATTTTCCATGCCGGACTATCCAAAACGATAGTCCCCATGTCGGACCATCCAAAACGATAGTCCCCGTGTCGGACTATCCAAAACGATAGTCCCCATGCCGGACTATCCAAGACGATAGTCCCAATGTCGGACTATCCAAAACGATAGTAACCATGCCGGACTATCCAAAACGATAGTCCCCATGCCGGACTATCCAAAACGATAGTCCCCATGCCGGACTATCCTAAACGATAGTCCCAATGCCGGACTATCCAAAAGGATAGTCTTCATGTTGGACTATTCAAAACGATAGTCTCCATGCCGGACTATCCAAAACGATAGTCCCCATGCCAGACTATCCAAAACGATAGTCCCAATGCCGGACTATCCAAACGATAGTCCCCATGCCGGACTATCCAAAACGATCGTCCCAATGACGGACTATCCAAAACGATAGTCCCAATGCCGGACTATCCAAAACGATAGTCCCAAAGCCGGACTATCCAAAACGATAACCCCCCTGCCGGACTATCCAAAACGATAGTCCCCCATGTCAGACTATCCAAAACGATTGTCAACATGCCGACTATCCAAAACGATAGTCCCAATGCCGGACTATCCAAAACGATAGTCCCTATTCCGGACTATCCTAAACGATAGTCAACATGCCGGGACTATCCAAAAACGATAGTCCCCATGCCGGACTATCCAAAACGATAGTCCACATGCACGACTATCCAAAACGATAGTCCCCATGCCGGACTATCCAAAACGATTAATCCCAATGCCGGACTATCCAAAACGATAGTCCCCATGCCAGACTATTAAAAACGATAGTCCCCATGCCGGGACTATCCAAAACGATAGGCCCCGTGCCGGACTATCCAAAACGATAGTCCCCATGCCGGGACTATCCAAAACGATAGTCCCCATGGCCTGACTATCCAAAACGATAGTCCACATGCGGACTATCCAAAACGATAGTCCACATGCCGGACTATCAAAAACGATAGTCCCCATGCCAGACTATCCAAAACGATAGTCCCCATGCCGGACTATCCAAAACGATAGTCCCCATGCCGAACTATCCTAAACGATAGTCAACATGCCGGACTATCCAAAACGATAGTCCCCATGCCGGACTTTCCAAAACGATAGTCCCCATGCCGGACTATCCTAAACGATAGTCAACATGCCGGACTATCCAAAACGATAGTCCCAATTGCCGGTCTACCAAAAACGATAGTCCCCATGTTGGACTATCCAAAACGATAGTCCCCATGCCGGACTATCCAAAACGATAGTCCCCATGCCGGACTATCCAAAACGATAGTCCCCATGCCGGACTATCCAAAACGATAGTCCCCATGCCGGACTATCCAAAACGATAGTCCCCATGCCGGACTATATAAAACGATAGTCCCAATGCCGGACTATTTAAAACGATAGTCTTCATGTCGGACTATCCAAAACGATAGTCCCCATGCCGGACTATCCAAAACGATAGTCCCAATGCCGGACTATCCAAAACGATAGTCCCCATGCCGGACTATCTAAAACGATAGTCCCCATGCCGGACTATCCAAAACGATAGTCCCCATGCCGGACTATATAAAACGATAGCCCCAATGCCGGACTATCCAAAACGATAGTCTTCATGTCGGACTATCCAAAACGATAGTCCCCATGCCGGACTATCCAAAACGATCGTCCCAATAACGGACTATCCAAAACGATAGTCCCAATGCTTGACTATCAAAAACGATAGCCACCCCTGCTGGACTATCCAAAACGATAGTCCCCATGTGAGACTATCCAAAACGATTGTCCCCATGCCGGATTATCCAAAACAATAGTTCCCTATCCAAAACGGTAGTCCCCATGCCGGACTATCCAAAACAATAGTCAACATGCCGGACTATCCAAAACGATAGTCCAACATGCCGGACTATCCAAAACGATAGTCACCATGCCGGGACCATCCAAAACGATAGTCCCATGCCGGACTATCCAAAACGATAGTCCCATGCCGGACTATCCAAAACGATAGTCCCCATGCCGGACTATCCACAACGATAGTCCCCATGCCGGACTATCCAAAACGATAGTCCCAATGCCTGACTATTCAAAACGATAGTCCCCATGCCGGACTATTCAAAACGATAGTCCCCATGCCGGACTATCCAAAACGGTAGTCCCCATGCCGGACTATCCAAAACGATAGTCCCAATGCCGGACTATCCAAAACGATAGTCTCCATGCCGGGACTATCCAAAACGATAGTCCACATGCCGGACTATCCAAAACGATAGTCAACATGCCAGGACCATCCAAAACGATAGTCTCCCTGCCGGACTATCCAAAACGATAGTCCCATGCCGGACTATCCAAAACAATAGTCCCCATGCCGGACTATCCAAAACGATAGTCCCCATGCCAGACTATCCAAAACGATAGTCCCCATGCCGAACTATTAAAACGATAGTCCCCATGCCGGACTATCCAAAACGATAGTCCACATGCCGGACTATCCAAAACGATAGTCAACATGCCGGACTATCCAAAAACGATAGTCTACATGCCGGACTATCCAAAACGATAGTCCCCATGCCGGGACTATCCAAAACGATAGTCTCCTTGCCGGACTATCCAAAACGATAGTCCCCATGCCGGGACTATCCTAAACGATAGTCAACATGCCGGACTATCCAAAACGATAGTCCCAAATGCCGGACTATCCAAAACGATAGTCCCCATGTTAGACTATCCAAAACGATAGTCCCCATGCCGGACTATCCAAAACGATAGTCCCCATGCCGGACTATCCAAAACGATAGTCCCAATGCCGGACTATCCAAAACGATAGTCCCAATGCCGGACTATCCAAAACGATAGCCCCCCTGCCGGACTATCCAAAACGATAGTCCCCATGTCAGACTATCCAAAACGATTGTCCCCATGCCGGACTGTCAAAAACGATAGTCCCCATGCCGGACTATCCAAAACGATAGTCCCCATGCCGGACTATATAAAACGATAGTCCCAATGCCGAACTATCCAAAACGATAGTCTTCATGTCGGACTATCCAAAACGATAGTCCCCATGCCGGACTTTCCAAAACGATCGTCCCAATGACGGACTATCCAAAACGATAGTCCCAATGCCGGACTATCCAAAACGATAGCCCCCCTGCCGGACTATCCAAAACGATAGTCCCCCATGTCAGACTATCCAAAACGATTGTCCCCATGCCGGGACTATCCAAAACGATAGTCCCCATGCCGGACTATCCAAAACGATAGTCCCTATGCCGGACTATCCAAAACGATAGTCAACATGCCGGACTATCTAAAACGATAGTCCCAATGCCGGACTATCCAAAACGATAGTCCCCATGTCGGACTATCCAAACGATAGTCCCAAAGCCGGACTATCCAAAACGATAACCCCCCTGCCGGACTATCCAAAACGATAGTCCCCATGTCAGGACTATCCAAAACGATTGTCAACATGCCGGACTATCCAAAACGATAGTCCCAATGCCGGGGACTATCCAAAACGATAGTCCCTATCCCGGACTATCCAAAACGATAGTCCCCATGCCGGACTATCCAAAACGATAGTCCCCATGCCGGACTATCCAAAACGATAGTCCCCATGCCGGGACTATCCAAAACGATAGTCCCATGCCGGACTATCCAAAACGATAATCCAATGCCGGACTATCCAAAACGATAGTCCCCATGCCAGACTATTAAAAACGATAGTCCCCATGCCGGACTATCCAAAACGATAGGCCCCCGTGCCGGACTATCCAAAACGATAGTCCCCATGCCGGACTATCCAAAACGATAGTCCCCCATGCCTGACTATCCAAAACGATAGTCCACATGCCGGACTATCCAAAACGATAGTCCACATGCCGGACTATCAAAAACGATAGTCCCCATGCCGGACTATCCAAAACGATAGTCCCCATGCCGGACTATCCAAAACGATTGTCCCCATGCCGAACTATCCTAAACGATAGTCAACATGCCGGACTATCCAAAACGATAGTCCCCATGCCGGACTTTCCAAAACGATAGTCCCCATGCCGGACTATCCTAAACGATAGTCAACATGCCGGACTATCCAAAACGATAGTCCCAATGCCGGTCTACCAAAAACGATAGTCCCCATGTTGGACTATCCAAAACGATAGTCCCCATGCCGGACTATCCAAAACGATAGTCCCCATGCCGGACTATCCAAAACGATAGTCCCCATGCCGGACTATCCAAAACGATAGTCCCCATGCCGGACTATCCAAAACGATAGTCCCCATGCCGGACTATCCAAAACGATAGTCCTCATGCCGGACTATATAAAACGATAGTCCCAATGCCGGACTATTTAAAACGATAGTCTTCATGTCGGACTATCCAAAACGATAGTCCCCATGCCGGGACTATCCAAAACGATAGTCCCAATGCCGGACTATCCAAAACGATAGTCCCCATGCCGGACTATCTAAAACGATAGTCCCCATGCCGGACTATCCAAAACGATAGGTCCCCATGCCGGACTATATAAAACGATAGTCCCAATGCCGGACTATCCAAAACGATAGTCTTCATGTCGGACTATCCAAAACGATAGTCCCCCATGCCGGACTATCCAAAACGATCGTCCCAATAACGGACTATCCAAAACGATAGTCCCAATGCTTGACTATCCAAAACGATAGCCACCCTGCCGGACTATCCAAAACGATAGTCCCCCATGTGAGACTATCCAAAACGATTGTCCCCATGCCGGACTATCCAAAACAATAGTTCCCTATCCAAAACGGTAGTCCCCATGCCGGACTATCCAAAACAATAGTCAACATGCCGGACTATCCAAAACGATAGTCAACATGCCGGACTATCCAAAACGATAGTCACCATGCCGGACCATCCAAAACGATAGTCCCATGCCGGACTATCCAAAACGATAGTCCCATGCCGGACTATCCAAAACGATAGTCCCCATGCCGGACTATCCACAACGGATAGTCCCCATGCCGGACTATCCAAAACGATAGTCCCAATGCCTGACTATTCAAAACGATAGTCCCATGCCGGACTATTCAAAACGATAGTCCCCATGCCGGACTATCCAAAAACGGTAGTCCCCATGCCGGACTATCCAAAACGATAGTCCCAATGCCGGACTATCCAAAACGATAGTCTCCATGCCGGACTATCCAAAACGATAGTCCACATGCCGGACTATCCAAAACGATAGTCAACATGCCGGACCATCCAAAACGATAGTCTCCATGCCGGACTATCCAAAACGATAGTCCCATGCCGGACTATCCAAAACGATAGTCCCCATGCCGGACTATCCTAAACGATAGTCAACATGCCGGACTATCCAAAACGATAGTCCCCATGCCGGACTATCCAAAACGATAGTCCCCATGCCAGACTATCCAAAACGATAGTCCCCATGCCGAAGTATTTAAAACGATAGTCCCCATGCCGGACTATCCAAAACGATAGTCCACATGCCGGACTATCCAAAACGATAGTCTACATGCCGGACTATCCAAAACGATAGTCCCCATGCCGGACTATCCAAAACGATAGTCCCCATGCCGGACTATCCTAAACGATAGTCAACATGCCGGACTATCCAAAACGATAGTCCCCCATGCCGGACTATCCAAAACGATAGTCCCCCATGCCAGACTATCCAAAACGATAGTCCCCATGCCGAACTATTTAAAACGATAGTCCCCATGCCGGACTATCCAAAACGATAGTCCACATGCCGGACTATCCAAAACGATAGTCCACATGCCGGACTATCCAAAACGATAGTCCCCATGCCGGACTATCCAAAACGATAGTCTCCCTTGCCGGACTATCCACAAACGATAGTCCCCATGCCGGACTATCCTAAACGATAGTCAACATGCCGGACTATCCAAAACGATAGTCCAAATGCCGGACTATCCAAAACGATAGTCCCCATGTTAGACTATCCAAAACGATAGTCCCCATGCCGGACTATCCAAAACGATAGTCCCCATGCCGGACTATCCAAAACGATAGTCCCAATGCCGGACTATCCAAAACGATAGTCCCCATGCCGGACTGTCAAAAACGATAGTCCCCATGCCGGACTATCCAAAACGATAGTCCCCATGCCGGACTATATAAAACGATAGTCCCAATGCCGAACTATCCAAAACGATAGTCTTCATGTCGGACTATCCAAAACGATAGTCCCCATGCCGGACTTTCCAAAACGATCGTCCCAATGACGGACTATCCAAAACGATAGTCCCAATGCCGGATTATCCAAAACGATAGCCCCCTGCCGGACTATCCAAAACGATTAGTCCCCATGTCAGACTATCCAAAACGATTGTCCCCATGCCGGACTATCCAAAACGATAGTCCCCATGCCTGACTATCCAAAACGATAGTCCCTATGCCGGACTATCCAAACGATAGTCAACATGCCGGACTATCTAAACGATAGTCCCAATGCCGACTATCCAAAACGATAGTCCCCATGTCGGACTATCCAAAACGATAGTGCTTATGCCGGACTATCCAAAACGATAGTCCCCATGCCGGACTATCCAAAACGGTAGTCCCCATGCTGGACTATCCAAAACGATAGTCAACATGCCGGACTATACAAAACGATAGTCAACATGCGGACTATCAAAAACGATAGTCTCCATGCCGGACTATCCAAAACGATAGTCCCATGCCGGACTATCCAAAACGATAGTCCCAATGCCGGACTATCCACAACGATAGTCCCCCATGCCGGACTATCCAAAACGATAGTCCCAATGCCGGACTATCCAAAACGATAGTCCCCATGCCGGACTATTCAAAACGATGTTCCCCATGCCGGACTATCAAAAACGGTAGTCCCCATGCCGGAACTATCCAAAACCATAGTCAACATGCCGGACTATCCAAAACGATAGTCAGACATGCCGGACTATCCAAAACGATAGTTCTCCATGCCGGACTATCCAAAACGATAGTCTCCATGCCGGACTATCCAAAACGATAGTCCCATGCCGGACTATCCAAAACGATAGTCCCCATGCCGGACTATCCAAAACGATAGTCCCCATGCCGGACTATCCAACACGATAGTCCTTAATGCCAGACTATCCAAAACGATAGTTCCCATGCCGGACTATCCAAAACGATAGTCCCCATGCCGGACTATCCAAAACGATAGTCCCATGCCAGACTATCCAAATAGACAGTCCCTATGCCGGACTATCCAAAACGATAGTCTCCATGCCGGACTATCCAAAACGATAGTCTCCATGCCGGACTATCCAAAACGATAGTCCCATGCCGGACTATCCCAAAACGATAGTCCCCATGCCGGATTATCCAAAACGATAGTCCCCATGCGGACTATCCAAAATTATAGTCCCAATGCCAGACTATCCAAAGACAATAGCTCCCATGCCGGACTATCCAAAACGATAATCCCCATGCCGGACTATCCAAAACGATAGTCAACATGCCGGACTATCCAAAACGATAGTCAACATGCCGGACTATCCAAAACGATAGTCCCCATGCCGGACTATCCAAAACGAAAGTCCCATGCCGGACTATCCAAAACGATAGTCCCCCATGCCGGACTATTTAAAACGACAGTCCCCATGCCGGACTATCCAAAACGATAGTCCACATGCCGGACTATCCAAAACGAAAGTCCACATGCCGGACTATCAAAAACGATAGTCCACATGCCGGACTATTTAAAACGATAGTCCCCATGCCGGACTATCCAAAAACGATAGTCCCCATGCCGGACTATCCAAAACGATAGTCCCCCATGCCGGACTATCTAAAACGATAGTCCCAATGCCGGACTATCCAAAACGATAGTTCCCATGCCGGACTATCCAAAACGATAGTCCCCATGCCGGACTATCCTAAACGATAGTCAACATGCCGGACTATCCAAAACGATAGTCCCAATGCCAGACTATCCAAAACGATGGTCCCCGCATGTTGGGCCATCCAAAACGATAGTCCCAATGCCGGGACTATCCAAAACGATAGTCCCCATGCCGGACTATCCAAAACGATAGTCCCAATGCCGGACTATCAAAAACGATAGTCCCCATGCCGGACTATCCAAAACGATAGTCCCCCATGCCGGACTATCCAAAACGATAGTCCCCATGCCGGACTATCCAAAACGATAGTCCCCCATGCCGGACTATCCAAAACGATAGTCCCCATGCCAGACTATCCAAAACGATAGTCCCCATGCCGAACTATTTAAAACGATAGTCCCCATGCCGGACTATCGAAAACGATAGTCCACATGCCGGACTATCCAAAACGATAGTCCCCATGCCGGACTATCCAAAACGATAGTCCCAATGCCGGACTATCCAAAACGATAGTCCCCATGTCGGACTATCCAAAACGATAGTTCCCATGCCGGACTATCTAAAACGATAGTCCCCATGCCGGACTATCCAAAACGGTAGTCCCCATGCGGACTATCCAAAACGATAGTCAACATGCCGGACTATACAAAACGATAGTCAACATGCCGGACTATCCAAAACGACAGTCTCCATGCCGGACTATCCAAAACGATAGTCCCATGCCGGACTATCCTAAACGATAGTCCCCATGCCGGACTATCCACAACGATAGTCCCAAAGCCGGACTATCCAAAACGATAGTCCTCATGCCGGACTATTCAAAACGATAGTCCCCATGCCGGACTATCCAAAACGGTAGTCCCCATGCCGGACTATCCAAAACGATAGTCAACATGCCGGACTATCCAAAACGATAGTCCCCATACCGGACTATCCAAAACGTTAGTCCCCATGCCGGACTATCTAAAAACGATAGTCCCAATGCCGGACTATCCAAAAACGATAGTTCCCCATGCCGGACTATCCAAAACGATAGTTCCCATGCCGGACTATCCAAAACGATAGTCCCCATGCCGGACTATCCAAAACGATAGTCCCCGATGGCGGACTATCCAAAACGATAGTCCCCATGCCGGACTATCCAAAACGATAGTCCCCATGCCGGACTATCCAAAAACGACAGTCCCCATGCCGGACTATCTAAAACGATAGTCCACATGCCGGACTATCCAAAACGATAGTCCACATGCCGGACTATTTAAAACGATAGTCCCCATGCCGGACTATCCAAAACGATAGTCCCCATGCCGGACTATATAAAACGATAGTCCCCATGCCGGACTATCCAAAACGATAGTCCCCATGCCGGACTATCCTAAACGATAGTCAACATGCCGGACTATCCAAAACGATAGTCCCAATGCCGGACTATCCAAAAACGATAGTCCCCATGCCGGACTATCCAAAACGATAGTCCCAATGCCGGACTATCCAAAACGATAGTTCCCATGCCGGACTATCCAAAACGATAGTCCCCATGCCGGACTATATAAAACGATAGTCCCAATGCCGGATAATCCAAAAACGATAGTCCCCATGCCAGACTATTCAAAACGGTAGTCCCTTATGCCGGACTATCCAAAACGATAGTCAACATGCCGGACTTTCCAAAACGATAGTCCCCATGCCGGACTATCCAAAACGATAGTCAACATGCCGGACTATCCAAAACGATAGTCAACATGCCGGACTATCCAAAACGATAGTCCCCATGCCGGACTATCCAAAACGAAAGTCCCCATGCCGGACTATCCAAAACGATAGTCCCCATGCCGGACTATTTAAAACGACAGTCCCCATGCCGGACTATCCAAAACGATAGTCCACATGCCGGACTATCCAAAACGAAAGTCCACATGCCGGACTATTCAAAACGATAGTCCACATGCCGGACTATTTAAACGATAGTCCCCATGCCGGACTATCCAAAACGATAGTCCCCATGCCGGACTATCCAAAACGATAGTCCCCATGCCGGACTATCTAAAACGATAGTCCCAATGCCGGACTATCCAAAACGATAGTTCCCATGCCGGACTATCCAAAACGATAGTCCCCATGCCGGACTATCCTAAACGATAGTCAACATGCCGGACTATCCAAAACGATAGTCCCAATGCCAGACTATCCAAAACGATGGTCCCCATGTTGGGCCATCCAAAACGATAGTCCCAATGCCGGACTATCCAAAACGATAGTCCCCATGCCGGACTATCCAAAACGATAGTCCCAATGCCGGACTATCAAAAACGATAGTCCCCATGCCGGACTATCCAAAACGATAGTCCCCATGCCGGACTATCCAAAACGATAGTCCCCATGCCGGACTATCCAAAACGATAGTCCCCATGCCGGACTATCCAAAACGATAGTCCCCATGCCAGACTATCCAAAACGATAGTCCCCATGCCGAACTATTTAAAACGATAGTCCCCATGCCGGACTATCGAAAACGATAGTCCACATGCCGGACTATCCAAAACGATAGTCCCCATGCCGGACTATCCAAAACGATAGTCCCAATGCCGGACTATCCAAAACGATAGTCCCCATGTCGGACTATCCAAAACGATAGTTCCCATGCCGGACTATTATCTAAAACGATAGTCCCCATGCCGGACTATCCAAAACGGTAGTCCCCATGCCGGACTATCCAAAACGATAGTCAACATGCCGGACTATACAAAACGATAGTCAACATGCCGGACTATCCAAAACGACAGTCTCCATGCCGGACTATCCAAAACGATAGTCCCATGCCGGACTATCCTAAACGATAGTCCCCATGCCGGACTATCCACAACGATAGTCCCAAAGCCCGGACTATCCAAAACGATAGTCCTCCATGCCGGACTATTCAAAACGATAGTCCCCATGCCGGACTATCCAAAACGGTAGTCCCCATGCCGGACTATCCAAAACGATAGTCAACATGCCGGACTATCCAAAACGATAGTCCCCATACCGGACTATCCAAAACGTTAGTCCCCATGCCGGACTATCTAAAACGATAGTCCCAATGCCGGACTATCCAAAACGATAGTTCCCATGCCGGACTATCCAAAACGATAGTTCCCATGCCGGACTATCCAAAACGATAGTCCCCATGCCGGACTATCCAAAACGATAGTCCCCATGGCGGACTATCCAAAACGATAGTCCCCATGCCGGACTATCCAAAACGATAGTCCCCATGCCGGACTATCCAAAACGACAGTCCCCATGCCGGACTATCTAAAAACGATAGTCCACATGCCGGACTATCCAAAACGATAGTCCACATGCCGGACTATTTAAAACGATAGTCCCCATGCCGGACTATCCAAAACGATAGTCCCCATGCCGGACTATATAAAACGATAGTCCCCATGCCGGACTATCCAAAAACGATAGTCCCCATGCCGGACTATCCTAAACGATAGTCAACATGCCGGACTATCCAAAACGATAGTCCCAATGCCGGACTATCCAAAAACGATAGTCCCCATGCCGGACTATCCAAAACGATAGTCCCAATGCCGGACTATCCAAAACGATAGTTCCCATGCCGGACTATCCAAAACGATAGTCCCCATGCCGGACTATATAAAACGATAGTCCCAATGCCGGATAATCCAAAACGATAGTCCCCATGCCAGACTATTGTAGTCCCTTATGCCGGACTATCCAAAACGATAGTCAACATGCCGGACTTTCCAAAACGATAGTCCCCATGCCGGACTATCCAAAACGATAGTCCCCATGCCGGACTATCCAAAACGATAGTCCCCATGCCAGACTATCCAAAACGATAGTCCCCATGCCGAACTATTTAAAACGATAGTCCCCATGCCGGACTATCCAAAACGATAGTCCACATGCCGGACTATCCAAAACGATAGTCCCCATGCCGGACTATCCAAAACGATAGTCCCAATGCCGGACTATCCAAAACGATAGTCCCCATGTCGGACTATCCAAAACGATAGTTCCCATGCCGGACTATCTAAAACGATAGTCCCCATGCCGGACTATCCAAAACGGTAGTCCCCATGCCGGACTATCCAAAACGATAGTCAACATGCCGGACTATACAAAACGATAGTCAACATGCCGGACTATCCAAAACGACAGTCTCCATGTCGGACTATCCAAAACGATAGTCCCATGCCGGACTATCCTAAACGATAGTCCCCATGCCGGACTATCCACAACGATAGTCCCAAAGCCGGACTATCCAAAACGATAGTCCTCATGCCGGACTATTCAAAACGATAGTCCCCATGCCGGACTATCCAAAACGGTAGTCCCCATGCCGGACTATCCAAAACGATAGTCAACATGCCGGACTATCCAAAACGATAGTCAACATGCCGGACTATCTAAAACGATAGTCTCCATGCCGGACTATCCAAAACGATAGTCTCCATGCCGGACCATCCAAAACGATAGTCCCATGCCGGACTATCCAATACGATAGTCCCCATACCGGACTATCCAAAACGTTAGTCCCCATGCCGGACTATCTAAAACGATAGTCCCAATGCCGGACTATCCAAAACGATAGTTCCCATGCCGGACTATCAAAAACGATAGTCCCCATGCCGGACTATCCAAAACGATAGTCCCCATGCCGGACTATCCAAAACGATAGTCCCCATGCCGGACTATCCAAAACGATAGTCCCCATGCCGGACTATCCAAAACGATAGTCCCCATGCCAGACTATCCAAAACGATAGTCCCCATGCCGAACTATTTAAAACGATAGTCCCCATGCCGGACTATCGAAAACGATAGTCCACATGCCGGACTATCCAAAACGATAGTCCCCATGCCGGACTATCCAAAACGATAGTCCCAATGCCGGACTATCCAAAACGATAGTCCCCATGTCGGACTATCCAAAACGATAGTTCCCATGCCGGACTATCTAAAACGATAGTCCCCATGCCGGACTATCCAAAACGGTAGTCCCCATGCCGGACTATCCAAAACGATAGTCAACATGCCGGACTATACAAAACGATAGTCAACATGCCGGACTATCCAAAACGACAGTCTCCATGCCGGACTATCCAAAACGATAGTCCCATGCCGGACTATCCTAAACGATAGTCCCCATGCCGGACTATCCACAACGATAGTCCCAAAGCCGGACTATCCAAAACGATAGTCCTCATGCCGGACTATTCAAAACGATAGTCCCCATGCCGGACTATCCAAAACGGTAGTCCCCATGCCGGACTATCCAAAACGATAGTCAACATGCCGGACTATCCAAAACGATAGTCCCCATACCGGACTATCCAAAACGTTAGTCCCCATGCCGGACTATCTAAAACGATAGTCCCAATGCCGGACTATCCAAAACGATAGTTCCCATGCCGGACTATCCAAAACGATAGTTCCCATGCCGGACTATCCAAAACGATAGTCCCCATGCCGGACTATCCAAAACGATAGTCCCCATGGCGGACTATCCAAAACGATAGTCCCCATGCCGGACTATCCAAAACGATAGTCCCCATGCCGGACTATCCAAAACGACAGTCCCCATGCCGGACTATCTAAAACGATAGTCCACATGCCGGACTATCCAAAACGATAGTCCACATGCCGGACTATTTAAAACGATAGTCCCCATGCCGGACTATCCAAAACGATAGTCCCCATGCCGGACTATATAAAACGATAGTCCCCATGCCGGACTATCCAAAACGATAGTCCCCATGCCGGACTATCCTAAACGATAGTCAACATGCCGGACTATCCAAAACGATAGTCCCAATGCCGGACTATCCAAAAACGATAGTCCCCATGCCGGACTATCCAAAACGATAGTCCCAATGCCGGACTATCCAAAACGATAGTTCCCATGCCGGACTATCCAAAACGATAGTCCCCATGCCGGACTATATAAAACGATAGTCCCAATGCCGGATAATCCAAAACGATAGTCCCCATGCCAGACTATTCAAAACGGTAGTCCCTTATGCCGGACTATCCAAAACGATAGTCAACATGCCGGACTTTCCAAAACGATAGTCCCCATGCCGGACTATCCAAAACGATAGTCAACATGCCGGACTATCCAAAACGATAGTCAACATGCCGGACTATCCAAAACGATAGTCCCCATGCCGGACTATCCAAAACGAAAGTCCCCATGCCGGACTATCCAAAACGATAGTCCCCATGCCGGACTATTTAAAACGACAGTCCCCATGCCGGACTATCCAAAACGATAGTCCACATGCCGGACTATCCAAAACGAAAGTCCACATGCCGGACTATTCAAAACGATAGTCCACATGCCGGACTATTTAAAACGATAGTCCCCATGCCGGACTATCCAAAACGATAGTCCCCATGCCGGACTATCCAAAACGATAGTCCCCATGCCGGACTATCTAAAACGATAGTCCCAATGCCGGACTATCCAAAACGATAGTTCCCATGCCGGACTATCCAAAACGATAGTCCCCATGCCGGACTATCCTAAACGATAGTCAACATGCCGGACTATCCAAAACGATAGTCCCAATGCCAGACTATCCAAAACGATGGTCCCCATGTTGGGCCATCCAAAACGATAGTCCCAATGCCGGACTATCCAAAACGATAGTCCCCATGCCGGACTATCCAAAACGATAGTCCCAATGCCGGACTATCAAAAACGATAGTCCCCATGCCGGACTATCCAAAACGATAGTCCCCATGCCGGACTATCCAAAACGATAGTCCCCATGCCGGACTATCCAAAACGATAGTCCCCATGCCGGACTATCCAAAACGATAGTCCCCATGCCAGACTATCCAAAACGATAGTCCCCATGCCGAACTATTTAAAACGATAGTCCCCATGCCGGACTATCGAAAACGATAGTCCACATGCCGGACTATCCAAAACGATAGTCCCCATGCCGGACTATCCAAAACGATAGTCCCAATGCCGGACTATCCAAAACGATAGTCCCCATGTCGGACTATCCAAAACGATAGTTCCCATGCCGGACTATCTAAAACGATAGTCCCCATGCCGGACTATCCAAAACGGTAGTCCCCATGCCGGACTATCCAAAACGATAGTCAACATGCCGGACTATACAAAACGATAGTCAACATGCCGGACTATCCAAAACGACAGTCTCCATGCCGGACTATCCAAAACGATAGTCCCATGCCGGACTATCCTAAACGATAGTCCCCATGCCGGACTATCCACAACGATAGTCCCAAAGCCGGACTATCCAAAACGATAGTCCTCATGCCGGACTATTCAAAACGATAGTCCCCATGCCGGACTATCCAAAACGGTAGTCCCCATGCCGGACTATCCAAAACGATAGTCAACATGCCGGACTATCCAAAACGATAGTCCCCATACCGGACTATCCAAAACGTTAGTCCCCATGCCGGACTATCTAAAACGATAGTCCCAATGCCGGACTATCCAAAACGATAGTTCCCATGCCGGACTATCCAAAACGATAGTTCCCATGCCGGACTATCCAAAACGATAGTCCCCATGCCGGACTATCCAAAACGATAGTCCCCATGGCGGACTATCCAAAACGATAGTCCCCATGCCGGACTATCCAAAACGATAGTCCCCATGCCGGACTATCCAAAACGACAGTCCCCATGCCGGACTATCTAAAACGATAGTCCACATGCCGGACTATCCAAAACGATAGTCCACATGCCGGACTATTTAAAACGATAGTCCCCATGCCGGACTATCCAAAACGATAGTCCCCATGCCGGACTATATAAAACGATAGTCCCCATGCCGGACTATCCAAAACGATAGTCCCCATGCCGGACTATCCTAAACGATAGTCAACATGCCGGACTATCCAAAACGATAGTCCCAATGCCGGACTATCCAAAAACGATAGTCCCCATGCCGGACTATCCAAAACGATAGTCCCAATGCCGGACTATCCAAAACGATAGTTCCCATGCCGGACTATCCAAAACGATAGTCCCCATGCCGGACTATATAAAACGATAGTCCCAATGCCGGATAATCCAAAACGATAGTCCCCATGCCAGACTATTCAAAACGGTAGTCCCTTATGCCGGACTATCCAAAACGATAGTCAACATGCCGGACTTTCCAAAACGATAGTCCCCATGCCGGACTATCCAAAACGATAGTCCCCATGCCGGACTATCCAAAACGATAGTCCCCATGCCAGACTATCCAAAACGATAGTCCCCATGCCGAACTATTTAAAACGATAGTCCCCATGCCGGACTATCCAAAACGATAGTCCACATGCCGGACTATCCAAAACGATAGTCCCCATGCCGGACTATCCAAAACGATAGTCCCAATGCCGGACTATCCAAAACGATAGTCCCCATGTCGGACTATCCAAAACGATAGTTCCCATGCCGGACTATCTAAAACGATAGTCCCCATGCCGGACTATCCAAAACGGTAGTCCCCATGCCGGACTATCCAAAACGATAGTCAACATGCCGGACTATACAAAACGATAGTCAACATGCCGGACTATCCAAAACGACAGTCTCCATGTCGGACTATCCAAAACGATAGTCCCATGCCGGACTATCCTAAACGATAGTCCCCATGCCGGACTATCCACAACGATAGTCCCAAAGCCGGACTATCCAAAACGATAGTCCTCATGCCGGACTATTCAAAACGATAGTCCCCATGCCGGACTATCCAAAACGGTAGTCCCCATGCCGGACTATCCAAAACGATAGTCAACATGCCGGACTATCCAAAACGATAGTCAACATGCCGGACTATCTAAAACGATAGTCTCCATGCCGGACTATCCAAAACGATAGTCTCCATGCCGGACCATCCAAAACGATAGTCCCATGCCGGACTATCCAATACGATAGTCCCCATACCGGACTATCCAAAACGTTAGTCCCCATGCCGGACTATCTAAAACGATAGTCCCAATGCCGGACTATCCAAAACGATAGTTCCCATGCCGGACTATCCAAAACGATAGTCCCCATGCCGGACTATCCAAAACGATAGTCCCCATGCCGGACTATCCAAAACGATAGTCCCCATGGCGGACTATCCAAAACGATAGTCCCCATGCCGGACTATCCAAAACGATAGTCCCCATGCCGGACTTTCCAAAACGACAGTCCCCATGCCGGACTATCTAAAACGATAGTCCACATGCCGGACTATCCAAAACGATAGTCCACATGCCGGACTATTTAAAACGATAGTCCCCATGCCGGACTATCCAAAACGATAGTCCCCATGCCGGACTATCCAAAACGATAGTCCCCATGCCGGACTATCCAAAACGATAGTCCCCATGCCGGACTATCCTAAACGATAGTCAACATGCCGGACTATCCAAAACGATAGTCCCAATGCCGGACTATCCAAAAACGATAGTCCCCATGCCGGACTATCCAAAACGATAGTCCCAATGCCGGACTATCCAAAACGATAGTTCCCATGCCGGACTATCCAAAACGATAGTCCCCATGCCGGACTATATAAAACGATAGTCCCAATGCCGGATAATCCAAAACGATAGTCCCCATGCCAGACTATTCAAAACGGTAGTCCCTTATGCCGGACTATCCAAAACGATAGTCAACATGCCGGACTTTCCAAAACGATAGTCCCCATGCCGGACTATCCTAAACGATAGTCAACATGCCGGACTATCCAAAACGATAGTCCCAATGCCGGTCTACCAAAAACGATAGTCCCCATGTTGGACTATCCAAAACGATAGTCCCCATGCCGGACTATCCAAAAGGATAGTCCCCATGCCAAACTATCCAAAACGATAGTCCCCATGCCGGACTATCCAAAACGATAGTCCCCATGCCGGACTATCCAAAACGATAGTCCCCATGCCGGACTATATAAAACGATAGTCCCAATGCCGGACTATTTAAAACGATAGTCTTCATGTCGGACTATCCAAAACGATAGTCCCCATGCCGGACTATCCAAAAACCGATAGTCCCAATGCCGGACTATCCAAAACGATAGTCCCCATGCCGGACTATCTAAAACGATAGTCCCCATCCGGACTATCCAAAACGATAGTCCCCATGCCGGACTATATAAAACGATAGTCCCAATGCCGGACTATCCAAAACGATAGTCCCCCATGCCGGGACTATCCAAAACGATAGTCCCCATGCCAGACTATCCAAAACGATAGTCCACATGCCGGACTATGCCAAAACGATAGTCCCCATGCCGGACTTTCCAAAACGATAGTCTCCATGCCGGACTATCCAAAACGATAGTCCCAATGCCGGACTATCAAAAACGATAGTCCCCCATGCCGGACTATCCAAAACGATAGTCCCCATGCCGGACTATCCAAAACGATAGTCCCCATGCCGGACTATCCAAAACGATAGTCCCCATGCCGGACTATCCAAAATGATAGTCCCCATGCCAGACTATCCAAAACGATAGTCCCCATGCCGAACTATTTAAAACGATAGTCCCCATGCCGGACTATCCAAAACGATAGTCCACATGCCGGACTATCCAAAACGATAGTCCACATGCCGGACTATCCAAAACGATAGTCCCCATGCCGGACTATCCAAAAAGATAGTCCCCATGCCGGACTATCCAAAACGATAGTCCCAATGCCGGACTATCCAAAACGATAGTCCCCATGTCGGACTATCCAAAACGATAGTTCCCATGCCGGACTATCTAAAACGATAGTCCCCATGCCGGACTATCCAAAACGGTAGTCCCCATGCCGGACTATCCAAAACGATAGTCAACATGCCGGACTAGACAAAACGATAGTCAACATGGCCGGACTATCCAAATCGACAGTCTCCATGCCGGACTATCCAAAACGATAGTCCCTTGCCGGACTATCCTAAACGATAGTCCCCATGCCGGACTATCCACAACGATAGTCCCATAGCCGGACTATCCAAAACGATAGTCCTCATGCCGGACTTTCGATAGTCCCCATGCCGGACTATCCAAAACGGTAGTCCCCATGCCGGACTATCCAAAACGATAGTCAACATGCCGGACTATCCAAAACGATAGTCAACATGCCGGACTATCTAAAACGATAGTTTCCATGCCGGACTATCCAAAACGATAGTCTCCATGCCGGACTATCCAAAACGATAGTCCCATGCCGGACTATCCAATACGATAGTCCCCATACCGGACTATCCAAAAACGTTAGTCCCCATGCCGGACTATCTAAAACGATAGTCCCAATGCCGGACTATCCAAAACGATAGTTCCCATGCCAGACTATCCAAAACGATAGTCCCCATGCCGGACTATCCAAAACGATAGTCCCCATGCCGGACTATCCAAAACGATAGTCCCCATGCCGGACTATCCAAAACGATAGTCCCCATGCCGGACTATCCAAAACGACAGTCCCCATGCCGGACTATCTAAAACGATAGTCCACATGCCGGACTATCCAAAACGATAGTCCACATGCCGGACTATTTAAAACGATAGTCCCCATGCCGGACTATCCAAAACGATAGTCCCCATGCCGGACTATCCAAAACGATAGTCCCCATGCCGGACTATCCAAAACGATAGTCCCCATGCCGGACTATCCTAAACGATAGTCAACATGCCGGACTATCAAAACGATAGTCCCAATGCCGGACTATCCAAAAACGATAGTCCCCATGCCGGACTATCCAAAACGATAGTCCCAATGCCGGACTATCCAAAACGATAGTTCCCATGCCGGACTATCCAAAACGATAGTCCCCATGCCGGACTATATAAAACGATAGTCCCAATGCCGGATAATCCAAAACGATAGTCCCCATGCCAGACTATTCAAAACGGTAGTCCCTTATGCCGGACTATCCAAAACGATAGTCAACATGCCGGACTTTCCAAAACGATAGTCCCCATGCCGGACTATCCTAAACGATAGTCAACATGCCGGACTATCCAAAACGATAGTCCCAATGCCGGTCTACCAAAAACGATAGTCCCCATGTTGGACTATCCAAAACGATAGTCCCCATGCCGGACTATCCAAAACGATAGTCCCCATGCCAAACTATCCAAAACGATAGTCCCCATGCCGGACTATCCAAAACGATAGTCCCCATGCCGGACTATCCAAAACGATAGTCCCCATGCCGGACTATATAAAACGATAGTCTCAATGCCGGACTATTTAAAACGATAGTCTTCATGTCGGACTATCCAAAACGATAGTCCCCATGCCGGACTATCCAAAACGATAGTCCCAATGCCGGACTATCCAAAACGATAGTCCCCATGCCGGACTATCTAAAACGATAGTCCCCATGCCGGACTATCCAAAACGATAGTCCCCATGCCGGACTATATAAAACGATAGTCCCAATGCCGGACTATCCAAAACGATAGTCTTCATGTCGGACTATCCAAAACGATAGTCCCCATGCCGGACTATCCAAAACGATCGTCCCCAATAACGGACTATCCAAAACGATAGTCCCAATGCTAGACTATCCAAAACGATAGCCACCCTGCCGGACTATCCAAAACGATAGTCCCCATGTGAGACTATCCAAAACGATTGTCCCCATGCCGGACTATCCAAAACAATAGTTCCCATGCCGGACTATCCAAAACGGTAGTCCCCATGCCGGACTATCCAAAACAATAGTCAACATGCCGGACTATCCAAAACGATAGTCAACATGCCGGACTATCCAAAACGATAGTCACCATGCCGGACCATCCAAAACGATAGTCCCATGCCGGACTATCCAAAACGATAGTCCCATGCCGGACTATCCAAAACGATAGTCCCCATGCCGGACTATCCACAACGATAGTCCCCATGCCGGACTATTCAAAACGATAGTCCCCATGCCGGACTATCCAAAACGGTAGTCCCCATGCCGGACTATCCAAAACGATAGTCCCAATGCCGGACTATCCAAAACGATAGTCTCCATGCCGGACTATCCAAAACGTTAGCCCCATGCCGGACTATTCAAAACGATAGTCCCCATGCCGGACTATTCAAAACGATAGTCCCCATGCGGACTATCCAAAACGGTAGTCCCCATGCCGGACTATCCAAAACGATAGTCCCAATGCCGGACTATCCAAAACGATAGTCTCCATGCCGGACTATCCAAAACGTTAGCCCCATGCCGGACTATCCAAAACGATAGTCCACATGCCGGACTATCCAAAACGATAGTCAACATGCCGGACCATCCAAAACGATAGTCTCCATGCCGGACTATCCAAAACGATAGTCCCATGCCTGACTATCCAAAACGATAGTCCCCATGCCGGACTATCCTAAACGATAGTCAACATGCCGGACTATCCAAAACGATAGTCCCCATGCCGGACTATCCAAAACGATAGTCCCCATGCCAGACTATCCAAAACGATAGTCCCCATGCCGAACTATTTAAAACGATAGTCCCCATGCCGGACTATCCAAAACGATAGTCCACATGCCGGACTATCCAAAACGATAGTCCACATGCCGGACTATCCAAAACGATAGTCCCCATGCCGGACTTTCCAAAACGATAGTCTCCATGCCGGACTATCCAAAACGATAGTCCCCATGCCGGACTATCCTAAACGATAGTCAACATGCCGGACTATCCAAAACGATAGTCCAAATGCCGGACTATCCAAAACGATAGTCCCCATGTTAGACTATCCAAAACGATAGTCCCCATGCCGGACTATCCAAAACGATAGTCCCCATGCCGGACTATCCAACACGATAGTCCCTATGCCGGACTATCCAAAACGATAGTCAACATGCCGGACTATCTAAAACGATAGTCCAATGCCGGACTATCCAAAACGATAGTCCACATGCCGGACTATCCAAAACGATAGTCCACATGCCGGACTATCCAAAACGATAGTCCACATGCCGGACTATCCAAAACGATAGTCCACATGCCGGACTATCCAAAACGGTAGTCCCCATGCCGGACTATCCAAAACGATAGTCAACATGCCGGACTATACAAAACGATAGTCAACATGCCGGACTATCAAAAACGATAGTCTCCATGCCGGACTATCCAAAACGATAGTCCCATGCCGGACTATCCAAAACGATAGTCCCCATGCCGGACTATCCACAACGATAGTCCCCATGCCGGACTATCCAAAACGATAGTCCCCATGCCGAAATATCCAAAACGATAGTCCCAATGCCGGACTATCCAAAACGATAGTTCCCATGCCGGACTATCCAAAACGATAGTCCCCATGCCGGACTATATAAAACGATAGTCCCAATGCCGGACTATCCAAAACGATAGTCCCCATGCGGACTATTCAAAACGGTAGTCCCTTATGCCGGACTATCCAAAACGATAGTCAACATGCCGGACTTTCCAAAACGATAGTCCCCATGCCGGACTATCCTAAACGATAGTCAACATGCCGGACTATCCAAAACGATAGTCCCAATGCCGGTCTACCAAAAACGATAGTCCCCATGTTGGACTATCCAAAACGATAGTCCCCATGCCGGACTATCCAAAACGATAGTCCCCATGCCGGACTATCCAAAACGATAGTCCCCATGCCGGACTATCCAAAACGATAGTCCCCATGCCGGACTATATAAAACGATAGTCCCAATGCCGGACTATTTAAAACGATAGTCTTCATGTCGGACTATCCAAAACGATAGTCCCCATGCCGGACTATCCAAAACGATAGTCCCAATGCCGGACTATCCAAAACGATAGTCCCCCATGCCGGACTATCTAAAACGATAGTCCCCATGCCGGACTATCCAAAACGATAGTCCCCATGCCGGACTATATAAAACGATAGTCCCAATGCCGGACTATCCAAAACGATAGTCTTCATGTCGGACTATCCAAAACGATAGTCCCCATGCCGGACTATCCAAAACGATCGTCCCAATAACGGTTTATCCAAAACGATAGTCCCAATGCTTGACTATCCAAAACGATAGCCACCCTGCCGGACTATCCAAAACGATAGTCCCCATGTGAGACTATCCAAAACGATTGTCCCCATGCCGGACTATCCAAAACAATAGTTCCCATGCCGGACTATCCAAAACGGTAGTCCCCATGCCGGACTATCCAAAACAATAGTCAACATGCCGGACTATCCAAAACGATAGTCAACATGCCGGACTATCCAAAACGATAGTCACCATGCCGGACCATCCAAAACGATAGTCCCATGCCGGACTATCCAAAACGATAGTCCCATGCCGGACTATCCAAAACGATAGTCCCCATGCCGGACTATCCACAACGATAGTCCCCATGCCGGACTATCCAAAACGATAGTCCCAATGCCTGACTATTCAAAACGATAGTCCCCATGCCGGACTATTCAAACGATAGTCCCCATGCCGGACTATCCAAAACGGTAGTCCCCATGCCGGACTATCCAAAACGATAGTCCCAATGCCGGACTATCCAAAACGATAGTCTCCATGCCGGACTATCCAAAACGTTAGCTCCATGCCGGACTATCCAAAACGATAGTCCACATGCCGGACTATCCAAAACGATAGTCAACATGCCGGACCATCCAAAACGATAGTCTCCATGCCGGACTATTCAAAACGATAGTCCCATGCCGGACTATCCAAAACGATAGTCCTCATGCCGGACTATCCAAAACGATAGTCCCCATGCCAGACTATCCAAAACGATAGTCCCCATGCCGAACTATTTAAAACGATAGTCCCCATGCCGGACTATCCAAAACGATAGTCCCCATGCCGGACTTTCCAAAACGATAGTCTCCATGCCGGACTATCCAAAACGATAGTCCCCTTGCCGGACTATCCACAACGATAGTCCCCATGCCGGACTATCCAAAACGATAGTCCCAATGCCGGACAATCCAAAACGATAGTTCCCATGCCGGACTATCCAAAACGATAGTCCCCATGCCGGACTATCCAAAACGATAGTCCCCATGCCGGACTATCCAAAACGATAGTCCCCATGCCGGACTATCCAAAACGATAGTCCCCATGCCAGACTATCCAAAACGACAGTCCCTATGCCGGACTATCCAAAACGATAGTCCCCATGCCGGACTATCCAAAACGATAGTCTCCATGCCGGACTATCCAAAACGATAGTCCCATGCCGGACTATCCAAAAACGATAGTCCCCATGCCGGACTATCCAAAACGATAGTCCCCATGCCGGACTATCCAAAACGATAGTCAACATGCCGGACTATCCAAAACGATAGTCTCCATGCCGGACTATCCAAAACGATAGTCCACATGTTGAACTATCCAAAACGATAGTCCCCATGCCGGACTATCCAAAACGATAGTCCCCATGCCGGACTATCCAAAGCAACAGTCCTCATGCCGGACTATCCAAAACGATAGTCCCAATATCGGACTATCAAAAATGATAGTCCCATGCCGGACTATCCAAAACGATAGTTCCCATGCCGGACTATCCAAAACGATAGTCCCTATGCCGGACTATCCAAAACGGTAGTCCCCATGCCGGACTATCCAAAACGATAGTCAACATGCCGGACTATCCAAAACGATAGTCAACATGCCGGACTATCCAAAACGATAGTCATCATGCCGGACTATCCAAAACGATAGTCCCATGCCGGACTATCCAAAACGATAGTCCCCATGCCGGACTTTCCAAACGATCGTCCCAATGACGGACTATCCAAAACGATAGTCCCAATGCCGGACTATCCAAAACGATAGTCCCCATGCCGGACTATCCAAAACGATAGTCCCCATGCCGGACTATCCAAAACGATAGTCCCTATGCCGGACTATCCAAAACGATAGTCAACATGCCGGACTATGTAAAACGATAGTCCCAATGCCGGACTATCCAAAAACGATAGTCCCCATGTCGGACTATCCAAAACGATAGTGCTTATGCCGGACTATCCAAAACGATAGTCCCCATGCCGGACTATCCAAAACGGTAGTCCCCATGCCGGACTATCCAAAACGATAGTCAACATGCCGGACTATACAAAACGATAGTCAACATGCCGGACTATCAAAAACGATAGTCTCCATGCCGGACTATCCAAAACGATAGTCCCATGCCGGACTATCCAAAACGATAGTCCCCATGCCGGACTATCCACAACGATAGTCCCCATGCCGGACTATCCAAAACGATAGTCCCAATGCCGGACAATCCAAAACGATAGTTCCCATGCCGGACTATCCAAAACTATAGTCCCCATGCCGGACTATCCAAAACGATAGTCCCCATGCCGGACTATCCAAAACTATAGTCCCCATGCCGGACTATCCAAAATGATAGTCCCCATGCCGGACTTTCCAAAACGATAGTCTCCATGCCGGACTATCCAAAACGATAGTCCCCATGCCGGACTATCCTAAACGATAGTCAACATGCCGGACTATCCAAAACGATAGTCCAAATGCCGGACTATCCAAAACGATAGTCCCCATGTTAGACTATCCAAAACGATAGTCCCCATGCCGGACTATCCAAAACGATAGTCCCCATGCCGGACTATCCAACACGATAGTCCCTATGCCGGACTATCCAAAACGATAGTCAACATGCCGGACTATCTAAAACGATAGTCCCAATGCCGGACTATCCAAAACGATAGTCCACATGCCGGACTATCCAAAACGATAGTCCACATGCCGGACTATCCAAAACGATAGTCCACATGCCGGACTATCCAAAACGATAGTCCACATGCCGGACTATCCAAAACGGTAGTCCCCATGCCGGACTATCCAAAACGATAGTCAACATGCCGGACTATACAAAACGATAGTCAACATGCCGGACTATCAAAAACGATAGTCTCCATGCCGGACTATCCAAAACGATAGTCCCATGCCGGACTATCCAAAACGATAGTCCCCATGCCGGACTATCCACAACGATAGTCCCCATGCCGGACTATCCAAAACGATAGTCCCCATGCCGAAATATCCAAAACGATAGTCCCAATGCCGGACTATCCAAACGATAGTTCCCATGCCGGACTATCCAAAACGATAGTCCCCATGCCGGACTATATAAAACGATAGTCCCAATGCTGGACTATCCAAAACGATAGTCCCCATGCCGGACTATTCAAAAACGGTAGTCCCTTATGCCGGACTATCCAAAACGATAGTCAACATGCCGGACCTTCCAAAACGATAGTCCCCATGCCGGGACTATCCTAAACGATAGTCAACATGCCGGACTATCCAAAAAGATAGTCCCAATGCCGGTCTACCAAAAACGATAGTCCCCATGTTGGACTATCCAAAACGATAGTCCCCATGCCGGACTATCCAAAACGATAGTCCCCATGCCGGACTATCCAAAACGATAGTCCCCATGCCGGACTATCCAAAACGATAGTCCCCATGCCGGACTATCCAAAACGATAGTCCCCATGCCGGACTATATAAAACGATAGTCCCAATGCCGGACTATTTAAAACGATAGTCTTCATGTCGGACTATCCAAAACGATAGTCCCCATGCCGGACTATCCAAAACGATAGTCCCAATGCCGGACTATCCAAAACGATAGTCCCCATGCTGGACTATCTAAAACGATAGTCCCCATGCCGGACTATCCAAAACGATAGTCCCCATGCCGGACTATATAAAACGATAGTCCCAATGCCGGACTATCCAAAACGATAGTCTTCATGTCGGACTATCCAAAACGATAGTCCCCATGCCGGACTATCCAAAACGATCGTCCCAATAACGGACTATCCAAAACGATAGTCCCAATGCTTGACTATCCAAAACGATAGCCACCCTGCCGGACTATCCAAAACGATAGTCCCCATGTGAGACTATCCAAAACGATTGTCCCCATGCCGGACTATCCAAAACAATAGTTCCCATGCCGGACTATCCAAAACGGTAGTCCCCATGCCGGACTATCCAAAACAATAGTCAACATGCCGGACTATCCAAAACGATAGTCAACATGCCGGACTATCCAAAACGATAGTCACCATGCCGGACCATCCAAAACGATAGTCCCATGCCGGACTATCCAAAACGATAGTCCCATGCCGGACTATCCAAAACGATAGTCCCCATGCCGGACTATCCACAACGATAGTCCCCATGCCGGACTATCCAAAACGATAGTCCCAATGCCTGACTATTCAAAACGATAGTCCCCATGCCGGACTATTCAAAACGATAGTCCCCATGCCGGACTATCCAAAACGGTAGTCCCCATGCCGGACTATCCAAAACGATAGTCCCAATGCCGGACTATCCAAAACGATAGTCTCCATGCCGGACTATCCAAAACGTTAGCTCCATGCCGGACTATCCAAAACGATAGTCCACATGCCGGACTATCCAAAACGATAGTCAACATGCCGGACCATCCAAAACGATAGTCTCCATGCCGGACTATTCAAAACGATAGTCCCATGCCGGACTATCCAAAACGATAGTCCCCATGCCGGACTATTCTAAACGATAGTCAACATGCCGGACTATCCAAAACGATAGTCCCCATGCCGGACTATCCAAAACGATAGTCCCCATGCCAGACTATCCAAAACGATAGTCCCCATGCCGAACTATTTAAAACGATAGTCCCCATGCCGGACTATCCAAAACGATAGTCCCCATGCCGGACTTTCCAAAACGATAGTCTCCATGCCGGACTATCCAAAACGATAGTCCCCATGCCGGACTATCCACAACGATAGTCCCCATGCCGGACTATCCAAAACGATAGTCCCAATGCCGGACAATCCAAAACGATAGTTCCCATGCCGGACTATCCAAAACGATAGTCCCCATGCCGGACTATCCAAAACGATAGTCCCCATGCCGGACTATCCAAAACGATAGTCCCCATGCCGGACTATCCAAAACGATAGTCCCCATGCCAGACTATCCAAAACGACAGTCCCTATGCCGGACTATCCAAAACGATAGTCCCCATGCCGGACTATCCAAAACGATAGTCTCCATGCCGGACTATCCAAAACGATAGTCCCATGCCGGACTATCCAAAACGATAGTCCCCATGCCGGACTATCCAAAACGATAGTCCCCATGCCGGACTATCCAAAACGATAGTCAACATGCCGGACCATCCAAAACGATAGTCTCCATGCCGGACTATCCAAAACGATAGTCCACATGTTGAACTATCCAAAACGATAGTCCCATGCCGGACTATCCAAAACGATAGTCCCCATGCCGGACTATCCAAAGCAACAGTCCTCATGCCGGACTATCCAAAACGATAGTCCCAATATCGGACTATCAAAAATGATAGTCCCATGCCGGACTATCCAAAACGATAGTTCCCATGCCGGACTATCCAAAACGATAGTCCCTATGCCGGACTATCCAAAACGGTAGTCCCCCATGCCGGACTATCCAAAACGATAGTCAACATGCCGGACTATCCAAAACGATAGTCAACATGCCGGACTATCCAAAACGATAGTCATCATGCCGGACTATCCAAAACGATAGTCCCATGCCGGACTATCCAAAACGATAGTCCCCATGCCGGACTTTCCAAAACGATCGTCCCAATGACGGACTATCCAAAACGATAGTCCCAATGCCGGACTATCCAAAACGATAGTCCCCATGCCGGACTATCCAAAACGATAGTCCCCATGCCGGACTATCCAAAACGATAGTCCCTATGCGGACTATCCAAAACGATAGTCAACATGCCGGACTATCTAAAAACGATAGTCCCAATGCCGGACTATCCAAAACGATAGTCCCCATGTCGGACTATCCAAAACGATAGTGCTTATGCCGGACTATCCAAAACGATAGTCCCCATGCCGGACTATCCAAAACGGTAGTCCCCATGCCGGACTATCCAAAACGATAGTCAACATGCCGGACTATACAAAACGATAGTCAACATGCCGGACTATCAAAAACGATAGTCTCCATGCCGGACTATCCAAAACGATAGTCCCATGCCGGACTATCCAAAACGATAGTCCCCATGCCGGACTATCCACAACGATAGTCCCCATGCCGGACTATCCAAAACGATAGTCCCAATGCCGGACAATCCAAAACGATAGTTCCCATGCCGGACTATCCAAAACTATAGTCCCATGCCGGACTATCCAAAACGATAGTCCCCATGCCGGACTATCCAAAACTATAGTCCCCATGCCGGACTATCCAAAACGATAGTCCCCATGCCAGACTATCCAAAACGACAGTCCCTATGCCGGACTATCCAAAACGATAGTCCCCATGCCGGACTATCCAAAACGATAGTCTCCATGCCGGACTATCCAAAACGATAGTCCCATGCCGGACTATCCAAAACGATAGTCCCCATGCCGGACTATCCAAAACGATAGTCCCCATGCCGGACTATCCAAAATTATAGTCCCAATGCCAGACTATCCAAAACGATAGTTCCCATGCCGGACTATCCAAAACGATAATCCCCATGCCGGACTATCCAAAACGATATTCCCCATGCCGGACTATCCAAAACGATAGTCCCCATGCCGGACTATCCAAAACGATAGTCCCCATGCGGACTATCCAAAACGATAGTCCCCTTGCCGGACTATCCAAAACGATAGTCCCCATGCCGGACTATCCTAAACGATAGTCAACATGCCGGACTATCCAAAACGATAGTCCCAATGCCGGACTTTCCAAAACGATGGTCCCCATGTTGGGCCATCCAAAACGATAGTCCCAATGCCGGACTATCCAAAACGATAGTCCCCATGCCGGACTATCCAAAACGATAGTCCCAATGCCGGACTATCAAAAACGATAGTCCCCATGCCGGACTATCCAAAACGATAGTCCCCATGCCGGACTATCCAAAACGATAGTCCCCATGCCGGACTATCCAAAACGATAGTCCCCATGCCAGACTATCCAAAACGATAGTCCCCATGCCGAACTATTTAAAACGATAGTCCCCATGCCGGACTATCCAAAACGATAGTCCACATGCCGGACTATCCAAAACGATAGTCCACATGCCGGACTATCCAAAACGATAGTCCCCATGCCGGACTATCCAAAACGATAGTCCCCATGCCGGACTATCCAAAACGATAGTCCCAATGCGGACTATCTAAAACGATAGTCCCCATGTCGGACTATCCAAAACGATAGTTCCCATGCCGGACTATCTAAAACGATAGTCCCCATGCCGGACTATCCAAAACGGTAGTCCCCATGCCGGACTATCCAAAACGATAGTCAACATGCCGGACTATACAAAACGATAGTCAACATGCCGGACTATCCAAAACGATAGTCTCCATGCCGGACTATCCAAAACGATAGTCCCATGCCGGACTATCCTAAACGATAGTCCCCATGCCGGACTATCCACAACGATAGTCCCAAAGCCGGACTATCCAAAACGATAAAGTCCCCATGCCGGACTATTTAAAACGATAGTCCCCATTCCGGACTATCCAAAACGGTAGTCCCCATGCCGGACTATCCAAAACGATAGTCAACATGCCGGACTATCCAAAACGTTAGTCAACATGCCGGACTATCTTAAACGATAGTCTCCATGCCGGACTATCCAAAACGATAGTTCCCATGCCGGACTATCCAAAACGATAGTCCCCATGCCGGACTATATAAAACGATAGTCCCAATGCCGGACTATCCAAAACGATAGTCCCCATGCCGGACTATTCAAAACGGTAGTCCCTTATGCCGGACTATCCAAAACGATAGTCAACATGCCGGACTATCCAAAACGATAGTCATTATGCCGGACTATCCAAAACGATAGTCTCCATGCCGGACTATCCAAAACGATAGTCCCATTCCGGACTATCCAAAACGATAGTCCCTATGCCGGACTATCCACAGAGATAGGCCCCATGCCGGACTATCCAAAACGATAGTCCCAATGCCGGACTATCCAAAACGATAGTCCCCATGCCGGACTATCCAGAACGATAGTCCCCATGCCGGACTATCCAAAACGATAGTCCCCATGCCGGACTATCCAAAACGATAGTCCCCATGCCGAACTATCCAAAACGATAGTCCCCATGCCGGACTATCCAAAACGATAGTCCCCATGCCGGACTATCCAAAACGATAGTCCCCATGCCGGACTATCCAAAACAATTGTCCCCATGCCGTACTATCCAAAACGATAGTCCCCATGCCGGACTATCCTAAACGATAGTCAACATTCCGGACGATCCAAAACGATAGTCTCCATGCCGGACTATCCAAAACGATAGTCCACATGTTGAACTATCCAAAACGATAGTCCCCATGCCGGACTATCAAAAACGATAGTCCCCATGCCGGACTATCCAAAACAATAGTCCTCATGCCGGAATATCCAAAACGATAGTTCCCATATCGGACTATCAAAAATGATAGTCCCATGCCGGACTATCCAAAACGATAGTTCCCATGCCGGACTATCCAAAACTATAGTCCCTATGCCGGACTATCCAAAACGGTAGTCCCCATGCCGGACTATCCAAAACGATAGTCAACATGCCGGACTATCTAAAACGATAGTCAACATGCCGGACTATCCAAAACGATAGTCATCATGCCGGACTATCCAAAACGATAGTCCCATGCCGGACTATCAAAAACGATAGTCCCCATGCGGGACTATCTAAAACGATAGTCCCCATGCCGGACTATCCAAAACGATAGTCCCAATGCCGGACTCTCCAAAACGATAGTCCCCATGCCGGACTATCCAAAACGATAGTCCCCATGCCGGACTATCCAAAACGATAGTCCCCATGCCGGACTATCCAAAACGATAGTCCCCATGCCGGACTATCCAAAACTATAGTCCCCATGCCGAACTATCCAAAACGATAGTCCCCATGCCGGACTATCCAAAACGATAGTCCACATGCCGGACTATCAAAAATGATAGTCCACATGCCGGACTATCCAAAACGATAGTCCCCATGCCGGACTATCAAAAACGATAGTCCTCATGCCGGACTATCCAAAACGATAGTCCCCATGCCGGACTATCCATAACGATAGTCCCAAGGCCGGACTATCCAAAACGATAGTCCCATGCCGGACTATCCAAAACGATAGTCCCCATGCCGGACTATCCAAAACGATAGTCCCCATGCCGGACTATCTAAAACGATAGTCCCAATGCCGGACTATCCAAAACGATAGTTCCCATGCCGGACTATCCAAAACGATAGTCCCCATGCCGGACTATCCTAAACGATAGTCAACATGCCGGACTATCCAAAACGATAGTCCCAATGCCAGACTATCCAAAACGATGGTCCCCATGTTGGGCCATCCAAAACGATAGTCCCAATGCCGGACTATCCAAAACGATAGTCCCCATGCCGGACTATCCAAAACGATAGTCCCAATGCCGGACTATCAAAAACGATAGTCCCCATGCCGGACTATCCAAAACGATAGTCCCCATGCCGGACTATCCAAAACGATAGTCCCCATGCCGGACTATCCAAAACGATAGTCCCCATGCCGGACTATCCAAAACGATAGTCCCCATGCCAGACTATCCAAAACGATAGTCCCCATGCCGAACTATTTAAAACGATAGTCCCCATGCCGGACTATCCAAAACGATAGTCCACATGCCGGACTATCCAAAACGATAGTCCACATGCCGGACTATCCAAAACGATAGTCCCCATGCCGGACTATCCAAAACGATAGTCCCCATGCCGGACTATCCAAAACGATAGTCCCAATGCCGGACTTCCAAAACGATAGTCCCCATGTCGGACTATCCAAAACGATAGTTCCCATGCCGGACTATCTAAAACGATAGTCCCCATGCCGGACTATCCAAAACGATAGTCCCCATGCCGGACTATCCAAAACAATAGTCCTCATGCCGGAATATCCAAAACGATAGTCCCCATATCGGACTATCAAAAATGATAGTCCCATGCCGGACTATCCAAAACGATAGTTCCCATGCCGGACTATCCAAAACTATAGTCCCTATGCCGGACTATCCAAAACGATAGTCAACATGCCGGACTATCTAAAACGATAGTCCCAATGCCGGACTATCCAAAACGATAGTCCCCATGTCGGACTATCCAAAACGATAGTGCTTATGCCGGACTATCCAAAACGATAGTCCCCATGCCGGACTATCCAAAACGGTAGTCCCCATGCCGGACTATCCAAAACGATAGTCAACATGCCGGACTATACAAAACGATAGTCAACATGCCGGACTATCAAAAACGATAGTCTCCATGCCGGACTATCCAAAACGATAGTCCCATGCCGGACTATCCAAAACGATAGTCCCCATGCCGGACTATCCACAACGATAGTCCCCATGCCGGACTATCCAAAACGATAGTCCCAATGCCGGACAATCCAAAACGATAGTTCCCATGCCGGACTATCCAAAACTATAGTCCCCATGCCGGACTATCCAAAACGATAGTCCCCATGCCGGACTATCCAAAACTATAGTCCCCATGCCGGACTATCCAAAACGATAGTCCCCATGCCAGACTATCCAAAACGACAGTCCCTATGCCGGACTATCCAAAACGATAGTCCCCATGCCGGACTATCCAAAACGATAGTCTCCATGCCGGACTATCCAAAACGATAGTCCCATGCCGGACTATCCAAAACGATAGTCCCCATGCCGGACTATCCAAAACGATAGTCCCCATGCCGGACTATCCAAAATTATAGTCCCAATGCCAGTCTATCCAAAACGATAGTTTCCATGCCGGACTATCCAAAACGATAATCCCCATGCCGGACTATCCAAAACGATATTCCCCATGCCGGACTATCCAAAACGAAAGTCCCCATGCCGGACTATCCAAAACGATAGTCCCCATGCCGGACTATTTAAAACGACAGTCCCTATGCCGGACTATCCAAAACGATAGTCCACATGCCGGACTATCCAAAACGAAAGTCCACATGCCAGACTATCCACAACGATAGTCCACATGCCGGACTATTTAAAACGATAGTCCCCATGCCGGACTATCCAAAACGATAGTCCCCATGCCGGACTATCCAAAACGATAGTCCCCATGCCGGACTATCCAAAACGATAGTCCCCTTGCCGGACTATCCAAAACGATAGTCCCCATGCCGGACTATCCTAAACGATAGTCAACATGCCGGACTATCCAAAACGATAGTCCCAATGCCGGACTTTCCAAAACGATGGTCCCCATGTTGGGCCATCCAAAACGATAGTCCCAATGCCGGACTATCCAAAACGATAGTCCCCATGCCGGACTATCCAAAACGATAGTCCCAATGCCGGACTATCAAAAACGATAGTCCCCATGCCGGACTATCCAAAACGATAGTCCCCATGCCGGACTATCCAAAACGATAGTCCCCATGCCGGACTATCCAAAACGATAGTCCCCATGCCAGACTATCCAAAACGATAGTCCCCATGCCGAACTATTTAAAACGATAGTCCCCATGCCGGACTATCCAAAACGATAGTCCACATGCCGGACTATCCAAAACGATAGTCCACATGCCGGACTATCCAAAACGATAGTCCCCATGCCGGACTATCCAAAACGATAGTCCCCATGCCGGACTATCCAAAACGATAGTCCCAATGCCGGACTATCCAAAACGATAGTCCCCATGTCGGACTATCCAAAACGATAGTTCCCATGCCGGACTGTCTAAAACGATAGTCCCCATGCCGGACTATCCAAAACGGTAGTCCCCATGCCGGACTATCCAAAACGATAGTCAACATGCCGGACTATACAAAACGATAGTCAACATGCCGGACTATCCAAAACGATAGTCTCCATGCCGGACTATCCAAAACGATAGTCCCATGCCGGACTATCCTAAACGATAGTCCCCATGCCGGACTATCCACAACGATAGTCCCAAAGCCGGACTATCCAAAACGATAGTCCCCATGCCGGACTATTTAAAACGATAGTCCCCATTCCGGACTATCCAAAACGGTAGTCCCCATGCCGGACTATCCAAAACGATAGTCAACATGCCGGACTATCCAAAACGTTAGTCAACATGCCGGACTATCTTAAACGATAGTCTCCATGCCGGACTATCCAAAACGATAGTTCCCATGCCGGACTATCCAAAACGATAGTCCCCATGCCGGACTATATAAAACGATAGTCCCAATGCCGGACTATCCAAAACGATAGTCCCCATGCCGGACTATTCAAAACGGTAGTCCCTTATGCCGGACTATCCAAAACGATAGTCAACATGCCGGACTATCCAAAACGATAGTCATTATGCCGGACTATCCAAAACGATAGTCTCCATGCCGGACTATCCAAAACGATAGTCCCATTCCGGACTATCCAAAACGATAGTCCCTATGCCGGACTATCCACAGAGATAGGCCCCATGCCGGACTATCCAAAACGATAGTCCCAATGCCGGACTATCCAAAACGATAGTCCCCATGCCGGACTATCCAAAACGATAGTCCCCATGCCGGACTATCCAAAACGATAGTCCCCATGCCGGACTATCCAAAACGATAGTCCCCATGCCGGACTATCCAAAACGATAGTCCCCATGCCGGACTATCCAAAACGATAGTCCCCATGCCGGACTATCCAAAACGATAGTCCCCATGCCGGACTATCCAAAACGATAGTCCCCATGCCGTACTATCCAAAACGATAGTCCCCATGCCGGACTATCCTAAACGATAGTCAACATTCCGGACGATCCAAAACGATAGTCTCCATGCCGGACTATCCAAAACGATAGTCCACATGTTGAACTATCCAAAACGATAGTCCCCATGCCGGACTATCCAAAACGATAGTCCCCATGCCGGACTATCCAAAACAATAGTCCTCATGCCGGAATATCCAAAACGATAGTTCCCATATCGGACTATCAAAAATGATAGTCCCATGCCGGACTATCCAAAACGATAGTTCCCATGCCGGACTATCCAAAACTATAGTCCCTATGCCGGACTATCCAAAACGGTAGTCCCCATGCCGGACTATCCAAAACGATAGTCAACATGCCGGACTATCTAAAACGATAGTCAACATGCCGGACTATCCAAAACGATAGTCATCATGCCGGACTATCCAAAACGATAGTCCCATGCCGGACTATCAAAAACGATAGTCCCCATGCGGGACTATCTAAAACGATAGTCCCCATGCCGGACTATCCAAAACGATAGTCCCAATGCCGGACTCTCCAAAACGATAGTCCCCATGCCGGACTATCCAAAACGATAGTCCCCATGCCGGACTATCCAAAACGATAGTCCCCATGCCGGACTATCCAAAACGATAGTCCCCATGCCGGACTATCCAAAACTATAGTCCCCATGCCGAACTATCCAAAACGATAGTCCCCATGCCGGACTATCCAAAACGATAGTCCACATGCCGGACTATCAAAAATGATAGTCCACATGCCGGACTATCCAAAACGATAGTCCCCATGCCGGACTATCAAAAACGATAGTCCTCATGCCGGACTATCCAAAACGATAGTCCCCATGCCGGACTATCCATAACGATAGTCCCAAGGCCGGACTATCCAAAACGATAGTCCCATGCCGGACTATCCAAAACGATAGTAACCATGCCGGACTATCCAAAACGATAGTCCCCATGCCGGACTATCTAAAACGATAGTCCCAATGCCGGACTATCCAAAACGATAGTTCCCATGCCGGACTATCCAAAACGATAGTCCCCATGCCGGACTATCCTAAACGATAGTCAACATGCCGGACTATCCAAAACGATAGTCCCAATGCCAGACTATCCAAAACGATGGTCCCCATGTTGGGCCATCCAAAACGATAGTCCCAATGCCGGACTATCCAAAACGATAGTCCCCATGCCGGACTATCCAAAACGATAGTCCCAATGCCGGACTATCAAAAACGATAGTCCCCATGCCGGACTATCCAAAACGATAGTCCCCATGCCGGACTATCCAAAACGATAGTCCCCATGCCGGACTATCCAAAACGATAGTCCCCATGCCGGACTATCCAAAAGGATAGTCCCCATGCCAGACTATCCAAAACGATAGTCCCCATGCCGAACTATTTAAAACGATAGTCCCCATGCCGGACTATCCAAAACGATAGTCCACATGCGGACTATCCAAAACGATAGTCCACATGCCGGACTATCCAAAACGATAGTCCCCATGCCGGACTATCCAAAACGATAGTCCCCATGCCGGACTATCCAAAACGATAGTCCCAATGCCGGACTATCCAAAACGATAGTCCCCATGTCGGACTATCCAAAACGATAGTTCCCATGCCGGACTAACTAAAACGATAGTCCCCATGCCGGACTATCCAAAACGATAGTCCCCATGCCGGACTATCCAAAACAATAGTCCTCATGCCGGAATATCCAAAACGATAGTCCCCATATCGGACTATCAAAAATGATAGTCCCATGCCGGACTATCCAAAACGATAGTTCCCATGCCGGACTATCCA